>JACXGK010008154.1:0-22301 GCA_016801125.1 Novumbra hubbsi
TACACAGTAAAGCAGAACGTACAATTAGAAAATAGTATCTTTCCACTGAAATAGCAGAGAATTTAAAAAAACATATTGTCAATAATTGTTTGCCTTTTCAACTATCCTCAGGTAAACATCCTTTTCATAAGACTAAGCAATATTGATGCTTTGGCTTCAGTGAAAATGAGGGTCATTAAAAAATCTTGGAAGGATGAAGAAACAAATAAACTAAAAAGAAACTTAACCAATGAAAAATAATTCTAAATTACAAGTCCGACTTGACATTTTGAAAGAAAACATCTCTATTTCCCTCTCTCTCTCTCTCTCTCTCTCTCTCTAAAAAAGAGTATGCACTTAATTCATGGCACGGTCAAATTGCTGACGTTCAGGCATCTCCGAGAAGAGTCGGAAGTCCGGCTGAAATGTGAATTTCTGATTACTTCTCATCACTGAGTCATGGGATTCTGCAAGCTCTCCCCTCTTTCCCCCCACCGCGTCCCCACTGTCCAATCACACTTTTACGGTGCTTTCTTCCTGTCACTCTGGTTGTCCCGCCCCCCGCTCTCTACCACCGTCTGTTTTTCTGTCTGTCACTCTGACTGTACCTCAGCCTGTCTCTTAACACCACAGGGACATGGACGGTTTAGGAATAATATTAGTTCTTTCTGTCATTAAGTCTTTGGCTACTAAGAGAGAGCTACTAAGCACAGAGAGGTGGGTGCGATGGATGTGGAGAGTAATGGCTGATGGATGGGTGGATGTGATTAAATTATTATTTTCCAGTTTAAGCCTCTTCCTTTCTCACTGTCTTTCTCTCTTTCCTCCACTCTCTTCCTCTTTACTCTATTTGTCTTTAGTAGCTCAATAGGAATAAAGAATAACATTACTGGAACTGGAATGGTTTTCATAACTCTTTTGATTTGGTGTAGTTATTCATTTGTTGTTAATATTTATTAACCCTCCTAGCCCTCTGGGTCATTTGGGAACCCAAAATCCGCCTGTCAGAACCTTGACCTTTTGACCTCTCAGGAGGTTATCCTTTGTTTTAGAATGATGTCCATTACATTTTGGACTCTGAAACCCCATAACTGAAAGAAGGATGAATAGTTAACATTGTTTGAGAAGACTTAATGAGTTTATTAGTCACAAGATGTGAAGAGAATACATAAAACATATGTTGACATGTAGTTGCTTTTATTGAGAAGGCCAAAGTATTCTCCAATAGGTAAGGCTGATTATGTCACATATGGACATCACCAGGGGTTCAAAACCACACAAAAAAAATATTTTTGGAACATGTAACATAATATACAAGTGTTCTGCATTATTGCTTCCGAACATTGTACAATATCAACCAAAATTGACAATTTAGGATCCCTGTATCAGTGTGATGGATCATTTAATCCAAAAATCAAAACAGATTCAAATTCAGATCAGATCAGATTAACCCCTGAAAAAAGGAATAGTTTTTCTTTGCCATCATGAAAAACAGTGTTTTTGTGGTCGAGATTTGGAAGGTTTCTCCTTTACAGAAATACACAAACGACATGTCATTCTTTGCAGCTGAATGTCCCCTACATCATGGGCTTCCATAATTAATAATTCCGGAGATATAAATAGATATGTAACAGGTGCGCTTTTCGACCCAGTTGCCTCTAAGAGGTTTCAGTCCAGATATGGAAGGCTTCTTCTTTGCAGAAATACATAAACTACATGTTATTCGTTGCATAAGATTCTCCCCTACAACTTAAAAAGAACCGTAGGCTTCTATCTTTAATATTTCCGGAGATATGAATCGAAATGCAACACGTGCGATTTTCTTTTTTTCTTTTTTTTCGTGTTGTTGTAGTCGAGATTTGGAAGGCTTTCCCTTTACGAAAATAGACATTCGACACGTTATTCTTTTCGGACAACTGTCTTCTACAACGCGAAAAAAACCGTAGGCTTCTATCCTTAGTCAATCCGGAGTTATGAATAGAAATGTTTTGCATTGATTTTTGACCGTAACCCTAGAATGTATATATATATAAAAAAAACATTTATCAAATATATTTTTCATGGGAAATTTGGCCAGTCCAGTGATGGTTATCAACATTCTGAATAACACCATAGAGAGTGGGAAAGCGACAAAGAAAAGGAAATAGACGGATAGAGACAGATGGAAACAGAGGGAAAGAAAGAAGGAAAGAGAGAGGGAGAGAGAAGAGGGGCGGATAGACTTTGCAGACTCCACTCAGCATATTGCAAAAATCAAAGTCCATCAGAGCTGCTTTCTGCTCCCATAGAAGAGTTTGGGGTCTGTGTCGAATAATCTTCACTTCTTGTTTTCTTCCTTCCCTTCTTGCATAATCTAATCATCCCTGTCTTCTACTGGCCCACTCCTCCCCTTCCACACCCCATCCAACCCACTGCACTGTAAATAGATGGGTTGCTACAGTATATAACTATCTGGGTCACTAGCTCATGATAATCAGAAAATGTCAATTTAACAACCGTTTAGAATTTTATTTTTGAATTTTTTCTTGATGAATGTCTGTGGTTCTCCTTTTAATAATGTATGAAATCCACACACACACACTTAAACCCACCTTACTGCACTAGCCTCCACTGTCGCTTGACTATTCAATAATAGATGGTATCAACCCGGCTGGAGTCTCAACATACTGAATGACTAGAGGACTCTGGCGGTGGCTCCCACCAGCTCCCTTTAATGTCTGGCTTAGTCCTGACCTACTCCGGTCCTTGGATTGAAGCACGGGAGCTGGAGAGCTTCAATGAACACTGTGAATCAAGTGGGACTAAAGTGTGCCTGATTCATTAACGACTTATAGGGTTTGGACAACTTGGTTGCCATTTCCTGTTGCTCTCTGCGGGGAATGCAGAGGAATAAAATCTTCTAAACGCTATCATATTTTTTAAATGTTGGTCAATGTGCATTTAATGCATATAACATACATACAGAGTTCTTCACTTATGTTGTATGTGCCTTGTAATAATCGGTCGTGTTTGTATGGGACTGTATATTGGTTTGCTATCATCTGTATGTATCTGAATCCTCTCAGACCAGCCTTATCTGACGTTCCTTCTGGAAAAAGTCATTTATTTTAACTACCCAGACTGAACCATAATTGTTCTTTTACAATGTGATCATTATGATTTAAATCTCATTATTATGATGTTGGCCAAAAGTTGACATTTCCGATACAGGCTGATATTCAGTTAATGTCTTTCTAACCACCTTTCTGAAACCAGACAGCAGATCCAATAAAATCAGTGCAGCACCAAAAAAATTATCATAACACAACAGATCAACTGATAAAGGCCACACACCAATTACAACTAAACGGGAACACAATTGACATTCTATTTCCCGTACTTTCCTGTAATTCTGTTTCAATGCACTATTAAATCTCTTCAAACTACTGATTCTAAAATGGTGTATAGCAACCCCACAAAAAAATATTTTATCAAAATTTACCATCAATAAAGACACTGTAAAAATCACTGTGATACTGTAACATTAACTGTACGAGGCAGGACACAGGGCGAATAGACGAATCAGAACAGGAAGGGAATCCAAAACGAGGACAGAAAAAAAACTTAAATAGGGACCAGAAACACAGATGAGGGAAGGGGGAACATAAATAGAGACAGTGACCAGAAACACAGGTGAGGGAAGGGGGAACATAAATAGAGACAGTGATCAGGAACACAGGTGAGGCAAGGGGGAACATAAATAGAGACAGTGATCAGGAACACAGGTGAGGGAAGGGGGAACATAAATAGAGACAGTGACCAGGAACACAGGTGAGGGAAGGGGGAACATAAATAGAGACAGTGACCAGGAACACAGGTGAGGGAAGGGGGAACATAAATAGAGACAGTGACCAGGAACACAGGTGAGGGAAGGGGGAACATAAATAGAGACAATGAAAATGGTCATGTATAAACATTACCATCACCGCCCATACACCATATTGCCTAATTGACACTCTATTTCCTATATAGTGCACTACTACTTTTGTCAGCAACACAACAGGACCTCATCAAATGTAGTGTACAATAAAGGGAATAAGTTGCGATTTAGGACCAAGTTGATTCAGTGCTTCGTAAAACAGAGTGTGTGTGGGTGTACTGCTTATGTGTCCAGCTACAGCTGTTGGCCTAAGGAGTTTGATGCCACATGCCTTTAAGCTATTAGTGTATAATATATTTCAGTGGAGACATGGGTAGCCTGGCAGTTATGGAATTGGATCAAAGACGTCTCAGGCACTCAACAGACAGACACATTACTTCTGGTCTGAGGGAAAAAAAGAGGCCATTACAGAGGAACACAATTAAACGGCCTCAGCAGAGAAAGTGTATGCTCAAAAGAGCACTGAACTGACCAAGCACATACAGGCTCTCACACAATGGAGGCATCGGCTATTGCTCATGACAATAATACACACACACTCACTCACTTTACTTTGGGGGAGGACATAAACCAGCTTCCAGTGACAGAGTGTATAAAACCTTCCTAAAGCTGCCAGCTATGTATTACACAGCAACACACAGTATATCACACGCACGGAATAAGAGCAGGGTATCCCCATGAAATGTTGCATTGCTGTTTTCAATCCAACTGAGGTTACCGTCCGTTTCATAAACTACAACATGACCAGATTTTGACATGGGGTGAAACAAATCAACAGGAATGGGAAAATTGATTTGCTCTCAAAAGAGTACGTTTTAGATTTGAAAATGTTGAAACGTTAACAGAAAATTGACGATGTTATCTTACTTTTACACAGTTAATGAAGATATCACTGTACTCTGGAGAGTACAAAAAGACATATGCATTTGTAAGGCAGAGTGGGCTAATTACAACCATACCATATTGAGAGAAATTATGTCATGTAATTTACATATTTCCAGGGTGACTACATGTTTACCACCCATGCATGAACAGTATTTGTAAGAGACAGTGATAGAAGCATTCACCAAAGGTATTTGGATGATCCACATTATATCATCAGATCCTACTTTGATGGCCTTGATTTACCCATACCCAGTAGTCCTAAAAACGTCAGGTTGACTGGCCACCTCTGGCCTGAACCGAACATTATTTTGGCTTGCAAAGAGGTGTGTAATTCCTTTTGGGTTCCAGCCAACATTCAGAATGTTTTATTCACTTGCAACTCGCATCCAGGCCGTCAGGTCTAGAAAACTGCAAAGAGAAGACTACATAAACCATTTCAACTGGTACAGTGATTTCAATAATGGGTGTCAAAAATGAGAAATATAGGTTAGTGTGTGTTATTCATCATTGTGAACCACAAGATGGCAAGAACACTGATATTATAGTCTAACAGAACATAGTGCTCCCCTGTCTCTCTCTTACAGAGTGAAAATAACTCCTGAAACACTGGAAATGTTACACTGTCAACACTGGCCATGGTACCTCCTTTCACTGCCATGGCTGCCCGACCATTCAGACTATGATGAAGTACACTGCTCAAAGAAATTAAGGGAAGATGTAATCATCACAGTATAACATCAAGTCAATTAAACTTCAGGGAAATCAATCTGTCCAGTTAGGAAGCATAAGTGATGGTGAATCAATTTCACCTGTTTTGGCGCGAATGAAAGTGGCAACAGCAAGACAACCCCCAGAAAGGAAATGGTTTAGCAGGTGGTTGCCACAGACAAATGCACTCTCCTTATCCTTCCTGACCAATACTTCTCTAGATTAGCATTTTGCTATTGTCCTTGTCACTACTGATACTACTTCACTATTCAGGCTGCACAGGGTGTCCAGCTCCTCCAGGATGGCACCTAGACAGGTGCAGTCACAAAAAGGTTTGGCATTTGTGGGAGAACCCCAGAACTGACATTCTCATCACAGAGGAGAGCAGGTTCACACTGAGCACATATGACAGATGTGAATGAGTCTGGAGAAGCCGTGATGAACGTTATGCTGCCTGTAACATCACCCAGCATGACCAGTTCGGCAGTGGGTCAGTGATGGTCTGGGGAGGCATATGCTTGGCTGGTTACACATAGCTCCATGTGCTAGCCAACTGTACCCTGACTGCTGTTAGGTACCAGGATGAAATCCTCAGACACATTGTCAGACCTTATGCTGGTGCAATGGGTACAGGGTTCGTCCTGGTGCAGGACAATGCCTGTTGCGGGCAGAGTGAGTAGGCAGTTTCTGGATGATGAAGGCATTGATTCCATTGACTGGACCTCTTGTTCCCCTGACATGAATCCAATTGAGAACTTCTAAGACATTATGTATTGGTGCGTACGTCACCGCCAAGTTGCGATACTGATTGTCCAGGAGCTCAAGGCACCATCTGCCTTCTCATCAGGAGCATGCCCAGACATTGTCGGGAGTGCACACAGGCACATGACCATTATGAGTTGCAGTGATGAAAACAGCATGTGGTTTCAATTGTTTACTGTTTGGTGTGAGTTTGAATCCGGCCCTAAATAGGTTGGTGATTTGGGTATCATTGACAGTTGTTATGTCAATTGTTTTTACCATTATTGATGAACAGAGTTGTATTTGAATGTTAAACGAATACATTCATCAAAAAAAGGAAACACTCAAATTTGACTTATTAAGCACTATCAGTATATATTTAAACTACTTATTTTATTTCTAGCCGACACAAATACATGAATTACGAACCTAATTATACAACGGAGTAATATCCAGTGTTTTGCTTGAATTTCCCACGCTCTGGAATGTCACTTCCGGTTTCAGCACGGCGGACAGCTCCACCTTCATGTTTTTTCACCATTCGCATATTCCGCGGCTTCAAACAGGGGAGGCAAAGTTTTGGCAAAATCTGAGTGGTACTGCTTTCCGTACTGTAAACCAACGTCCTCCTTTGCAAATGTTTACCAAAATCCGCTTTGTCGATTAAAGAGGAAAACGGGGGAGAAGAAAAAAGGAAAGCTGAAACATCGAAGCGAGGAGCCGAGATGAAATAAATATGCGAAGAGACTGTGATTCCGTAATAGAAATTTTTCTCTCACTACTGTTTGGTTGCTGAGGGATAAGGAGAGGGCGAGCGACCGCAACGCTAAGAGGGAGCCGAGAGGTGAGGACTGCCGTGAGGGGGACGCAAAGAGACTGATCTGCATGTGAGAGCGTTGGTTCCACACACCGGAGGCAAGAGATGCAGCCCTCGAGCAAGATCCTGAGTCTTATCGTCCTCGTCTTGATGGGCACAGAACTCACCCAAGTAGGTTTGAACACACGCCATTTTCCCCGCTGTATTAGAGCGAAACCGTGGTGGGCGGTTAATTGGCTCCAGATCCGATAAAAAGATTAGTAGCCTAACGGGTGTCTGCTCGGTATCCTAGATTGAGCCCCGGTGAATTAGCTAGTTTCCGCACATAATCTGATTAACGTGTGGGATTACATGGTGATGATATGGTAACATTGTGCTAGACGGGCGCCGATAGCGCCAGCAGCGCCCAATATGGCACATAGCCTGACCCTACCGGGGCTCTAACGCGCAAGGATAAAATGTAGGTACCACATCCTGAACGCTCAACATGTTATAAATTTACAATATATCTTAAACATGTTCTACAGATGCCATTCATGATCGCATCTGTCCAACCAAATAAATAAGGGTATAGTTTATATCAGAAAGACTATAGTTTTAAATTCCAAATCAAATATGATTTGACTGATATGACGTATATTACGATTCATGACTCGTTAGATTTGAAAAAGTATTATTCAAAAATCATTACATTTCAAGTAGCACAGCTGGTCCTTTGAAGAAGCCCAAAGGGGCCAGTGGCTCTGGAGAACTTTACTCCTGAGACCAGACCTGAGGGATTCGTAATTCTAACCAGCAACGTATATGTTATGTGTCTATTATAAACCATTGTCATCCAAAATATCAGTTAATTCATGAAACGTTAATGTAAGGCTGTGGTAGGTGAGTTGATAAGGGAATGGGAGAGTGTTGGTAGGTGTTTGTTCATGTGATCATCTGGGTTCTGTTCTAACGGTGTGTTCATGTGACTTTGACACAGCATCAGAAAGTGTGTATATTTTACTCTACGGCTCAATTCGATTTTTCTACGATACAGGTTTGCTGGAATTTATTTCCATTGCATTAGTTCTGTCTCACCAAAAAATGATGTTGTCAGTTGCTACAGAAGATAATTGTCATACACCCTTGGGCACAAACAAGATGACAACAGGTTGACAAAGAACATTGACAGAGTTCAACACAACTCTGTCAACATCACCCATTCTGGAAAACACCTTTTGGGAAAAAAACACCGCAACATAATGTATTTGTTTCATAAACCTTAAATGAATGAAAACACAATGCCAGTCGTGCACATTTAAGTGTTCCGACTGAATTAACGCTACTGGAAACCTCATTCAAATAATAATCAGAGGATGACGTTTGGACTGGCGTGTGTGTGTGTGTGTGTGTGCGCTTGTGTTGACTGCTACCTCACACACATTAGGCTTCCAAGGGAAATAGCTGACCCTATACAAATCACACAGACACGAGGCTGCCCGGTGCGCTTCCAGAGGCTAGCATGCTACTCATCACTACAAGCACACTCTTCCTGTTCAACTGTGACAGAAGCCCAGCTCTGAGCTCTCTCTTTCTAACTCTCCCTCCCTCCCTCTCCCCCCTCCCTCTTTCTTTCTCACCCCTTCTCTCTCTTTCTTTCTCTCTTTCTCTTTCTCCCAATCTCTCTCTCTCTTTGTTTTACATGTTGCTCTTCTGATCTATCATTCAAACTGTACTTTGGGCTTGACATGAATAAGAGGCTTTAACTTTGGCTTGATACTGAAGTACAGGCCTTTTTACTGAACTATATAGGCTTTAGTTAGGACTTCATACTTTACTACAGGCTTCTTACTAAACTATATAGGCTTTTGTCTGGACTTCATATGGTACTATAGGGTTTTACTGAACTATGTAGGCTTTAGTTTGGACTTCATATGGTACTATAGGGTTTTTACTGAACTATATGGACTTTATAGAGTTTTCTGTGTGGGCTACTGTCAGTCAGAGGCTCCATTGCCTCTATAGTCTTTGGACTGGGATGGCCTTGTGTGTGTGTTGAGTGTAGGTGTTTATGGGATGATGTGTTTTTAAGTGGGCATGTGTGGATGGATGTCATTTGTAACAAGGTCAGTCAATATCCGGCATCAGCCTTATCAGGAACACTGTTATACTCCCAGTGGACAACTATTTATAGCTTAACAGACAACAGAGACTGTACAACATCAAACACCAACCATCATAACCAGGTTGCTGGGGTAGAGGGAACCAGGATGATTAGGAAGGTTATGGAGAGGGAGTGAGGGTAACGGGAGAAACAGGGAGATAAATAGGGAGTGATTGGCAGTGATGGACAATTACAGACAGATAAGGAGAGAAGACAGACAGACAGGCAGGCAGGTAAGAAAGATAGGAATAGCAGTACATCGCTTTGTTTTCAAAGATATTTATTTGGCACATTCTGTTCCGTACAAGTTTCATTATAACGTGTCCCCAAGACATTTATTTAATATGTCACTCCACTTTTGCCCTCCTGCCAGGCCCCTACAGAGGCCAATCTGACAACCCTGCCAAGGCCATTGTTTCACTTCAGACAGGACTCTGTGACAGTTTATTGTCCAAGCTGTCCTACCTTAGGTCTTCTCTCTAACGCTGTTCTTGGAGAGCTGTCCTACCGAAGGTCTTCTCTCCTACGCTTCCCTAGAGATCTGTCCTACCGTAGGTCTTCTCTCCTACGCTTCCCTAGAGATCTGTCCTATCGTAGGTCTTCTCTCTTACTCTGTTCCTGGAGAGCTGTCCTACCGTAGGCCTTCTCTCTGACCCTGTTCCTGGAGAGCTGTCCTACCGTAGTCCTTCTTTCTGACCCTGTTCCTGGAGAGCTGTCCTATTGAAGATCTTCTTTCTGACCCTGTTCCTAAAGAGCTGTCCTATTGAAGATCTTCTTTCTAACGCCGGTTCCTAGAGAGATTTCCCGCCATTGGTCTTCATTCCAACACTGTCACTGGAGTGCTGTCTTCCTGTAGGTCTATTCTCCAACCACAGACAACCACAGTTACTAACCTAATTTTCCACTTTTATGGCAGATGACTAGAATCAGATGCACTAGATTTGGGTTGGAGCACCAAGCCATGGAACTAGGTTAGAGATCTTGGATGCACAGTTTGTGGGAATCTATTATTTATACTGTATGTGGTTGATGATCACTTGTGTCAGACGCTGTTGCCTGGAGCAGAACAATAACGAATCACATCTTTGTCTGGTTTATTTGTCTCTCTGTATCTGTATCTCTGTGTGTCACACAATTATGTTCTCAGTTACTGTTTCTCAATCACACAATGGCACTTAAACACACAAGGAAAATAGCAAACAAGACATAGAAAATAAATAATGAGGGGAAAAAAAGAAAATATACGATAGATGGTATAAATGAAAACAGAAACATGATCTAACCTATCCTTTTCGATTCCTTCATTGACACACGAGAGAGCACTCCACAAATTCACAGATCATCAGCACATTAAAACATGTGTTTAATAAAGAAAGAATTAAGGTAGAAATGTCTGTGGTACATATACAGTGCATACGTCTGCAGTACATTTACGGGTCAAAATGTAGAAACAAAATTGGAGAGACAGAGATGCAGTGTTTATAATGCAAACTAAAATCAATTCAGCATTTTGGAATGCGAAAAAGATAAGAGAAGGATGGATTGGGTGTGCAGCTGCGTTGCATTATGTTGTGATTGGCAGGATGGGATTAGTAGTATTCATAATTCAGTGAGAGTGAATCTGAATTGAGGGAGTTGTCTTCATAGGGTTGGAGTGGTGCCAATCATAATACTGTAATACTTTATCAGTTACTGTTATTTGAAAAATACATTTTAAATATACAGTAACCCTATAAACATAGTAGACGTTGCACATCTCCAGTTCGCTCAATGGGAAGGATCATTAAAAATGGTGTTATGTTGTTTTCACAGCTGTACATGCAGATGCAGCAGCCGGATCAGTTGTACAATGCCGTATGTTTCCCTAATCATACAACATGGGAGAATGTAGTTGTTTTAATTAGCATTTTCTTCTTAATAGGTCATAGATTTTTACCTTGAGGATTTGTGAAAATCAGGACCATTCTTGGCAAATATTTATTTTGAAATTACTATTTGGTTAAAAATATTATTTTATTTAAAAATATTATACATTTTCATGCAGGCTTTATTCCTAGAAAAGCTATTGTCCTGAGCAAATGATACAATTAAATTACAAAAATATGAGACTATAAAGCAAGATTTGTCTTCATACTGTGACTCCTACTTTTTTTCAGATCATTGGTGTACTCTGATTTGTGTAAAATCTCCCATGAATCATGAATGAGCAGAATCAGTGTAGTACAAGTGATCTGATGCAGCTAAATCAAGCAGCTCATGTGTCGAACATGACTGAAAATGGCTTCCTAACCCATTGTATATTTCAAAAGATAAGCATTGACAATTCAAGGGGTTGACTTCCTGCCCTCAGGTTGTCCCTCTTGTTTATGTGGTGGATTTGAAAGGGCTGGTGTACTTATACATATAAACTAAAAAATAATTTCTGTTGTGACATTTGCTGTTGCAAGTGATTACCTTCAACTTTCATCATGTGTAGTTCATTGGTATAGACAGCATTGGGATGGGTTGGATTCAGCTGGTATAGACAGGATTGGGATGGGTTGGATTCAGCTGGTACAGCCAGGGATGGGTTGGATTCAGCTGGTATAGACAGGGATGGGTTGGATTCAGCTGGTATAGATAGGATTGGGATGGGTTGGATTCAGCTGGTATAGACAGGGATGGGTTGGATTCAGCTGGTATAGACAGGACAGGGATGGGTTGGATTCAGCTGGTATAGACAGGGATGGGTTGGATTCAGCTGGTATAGGCAGGGATGGGTTGGATTCAGCTGGTATAGACATGTCAGGGATGGGTTGGATTCAGCTGGTATAGACAGGACAGAGGTGTGTTGGATTCAGCTGGTATAGACAGGATTGGGATGAGTTGGATTCAGCTGGTATAGACGGGGATGGGTTGGATTCAGCTGGTATAGACAGGGATGGGTTGGATTCAGCTGGTATAGACAGGACAGGGATGGGTTGGATTCAGCTGGTATAGACAGGATTTGGATGGGTTGGATTCAGCTGGTATAGACAGGACAGGGATGGGTTGTATTCAGCTGGTATAGACAGGAAATGGATGGGTTCGGGAGAGGAGAGAGCAGGCACAAAGGTAAACTGACTCCCACTGATATCTCACACTGTCCTGAATAGATCGCTTTGTACTGCACACTAAGAAAGGTCACACAGGGAGAAACGGAGTGAGAGTGAAAGAGAGTGGGTGATACAGGGAGAAGCAGAGATACAAAGTGGAAAGGAGAGATGGGGAAGAAAGAGTGAAGGTGAGAGATATTGGTGGAGTCTAGTCTTTGATTTATATCACCATCTAACATTACCGAGGACATCCATGTTAAAAGCCTATATAGCACTTTGGATATTTTGGGTATTGTTGAAATTCGGTCCAGTAGGCTTTTAGATTTGAGCCTATAGATGGAGCACTACTCCCGTATTGTGATGTGCTGCTCTGTGCCCATATTATCCAGGATGTTTACATGAGACAGGAAGTGATAAATGCAGGCATTATACAACCGGAATAGGTACACAAAATATTGTTATTTCCCACAAAGAACATAACTGACATTATGTGATCCTATCTTAAGTTGTGAGAAAGTAGTACAAAATGAAAATGGCTACATTTCGAGTCTGGTTCTTATACAAGCATGGCCAGCTTACCTCACCATGTGTCCAATTCTGAGGTTATTTCTATTCATTAGAATGCATTTTCACACAAATGTCATTATGTATAATACATATACACATTCATTTAGGGCTTCATTTGTGGTACATGTGTTTATATTACAACCCCCGTAACTTCCCCTCTGACTGTGAGCAGGTGCACTGAATTATAACTTGGTACTATATCCATTTAATCATATTCAGTTTAAAACAAAAATAGTAAGTGAATACAGGCCCTGGTGTGTTCATGATGCATTTGTGATGCTGATGTTTTGCATATGCTCAGAGGAATTTACTTTTTATAATATTTAGAATATTAAAATAATTTGTTCTGACCAATAGTTATTATTATTTAGGATGCAACTCTTACAGCCAGAAACTCTAGTGAAATATAAAATTTTAAAAAGATCTCACTTTAAGTCTTATGGAATTTGTTTCGTTTTTTAATGACGGTCCAATATCGAATACTAACTTTGATTTAGAGTATGCAAGGCTACTTTTTACAGAAATTGGCTACTCTGACCTATTGAATATTTCTGCAATTTAATTTTGAATAAAAAAACAGCTATGTTTTACCATTAAAATATTATACATTCTGTAGAGACAATAGCTCTCTGGGATTTTTTGTTTTATATATATATAAACTGAAATATTAGTTGCTAGTTACGAATTACATTAAATGTCAGATTTATTAAATTATCCTCGAATTTTCAGCTATTTAAAATCACAACAAAACTATATTGTGCAATTAAAGGTCATAGTTGTTTGTCAGAGTGGAATATAAAGTAGCTTACTAACATCAGCTAATGGGCTTCCCATGTCCGTTGCCATGGAAACTCCCACAGTCACAGACAGGGCCACTAGGGTCTGTCTTCAACAGCCTTTTCAGGACAAAGCAGATAACTTCTCAGCTGACATTTTAAATAATTTCAGCCAGAATAGTTGATAAGTTAGCTTGCGATATGCACATAGAATGAATAATTTGTTTACTGAGTGGGTCAACATGTGATCTGGCTAGGGAGTGTCTGACATAAATGGGTGCCATCCTTTGTTTTATTCAGCCGGGGTGAAACTGGTACACACTGCAGTCTCACAAATGAAACAGATATGTAGTCTATAGGATAACCTAAAACTAGATGCAGCCTCAACACAAATACTCAGATATGGATATTGCATGAGTACTGAAGACAACTTTACTAAATAGAACAGGGCTTTGGATTGGAGCCTGTTTATTCGTTTAATTCATACAAAATACTATCTGTAAAGATGCTTCCGTTTAATGTTTTATGCTTGTATACAAGCTGTGAGCGGCATGAAGAACCTATAGGCTAATGGAGATATTTTAACCCATACCCTTGCCCACGGTTGTCTGTGAACGCACAACTTTCTGCCTCGAAGCCTTGCCTGCTATAAAAATGGATACGTTGCTTTGCTTTGCTGTGCTTGCAAAGCAAAGTCTTGCTTCTAGAAATATGTATTGCTCGGAATGTTTTCTGCATACATTTTCATATGAACAAGGTCATGGATCTCTTGTAATAAATAATGTGCATATTACACGTTTAATTAGATTACACGTGAAATGTCTATCAAGGCATTGTTAGGTCTTTCAGGCGTCTGCAACACAGAGATGAAAGCCCATTAGATCTGGTCCCACTCGTGTCTCCCTGCACATAAGCCCTGCTAAGTCTAAATGCTATGGGCAAGAATGTGTTTTGTAGAGCAGTGGTTCTCAACCCATTCCTCAGGGAAACCCAGCCAGTGTGGGTATTTGAACTACCCTTTAGCTAGCACACATAATCCTCAAGCCCTTGATTAGTGTATCTGCGGTGCTTGTTCAGGGCTGCAGCTAAGATGTGGAATGTCTGGGGTTCCCTGAGGAATGGGTTGAGAACCACTGTGTTAGAGGTCTTCCTAACTTGTCTAACTAACAAAAGCAATATTGACCTCTTTCCCAACAAGTATACAAAAGCATGCAGATCTGAATTCCTTGACGTCTATGCAGTTTAAAGCTAAAATCAACCGCTACTGCTCTTCCAGTCTCTTCTGGTATTTTTCTAAATCTCTGTTGTCTCATCAGGAAATATGCTAATGTAGAAACCAAAAGATGATATAGGCAAGGTATAACAGAGGGTGGGGGGGGTTGGGGCTGTTTGGTGATTAATTAGTCGCGCCCGATTCATTTACAAAATGTAATAAAATTAACCATGACTTGATTTTTGACAGCTGATGACAACTGGCCCTTTAAGACAGTTTTCTGTATCAGCAACACCAAATGCTGCGACACGATGGCGCCAGAGACTTTAACATATGACCACGTCCCTGTTTTAGATAATAGTCAAAAGCTTTGCTGAGAGCAATCGTTGCGCGATGTTTGTGGCCATGAATAAAACATGTTTACATGTTTTAATACATGTTTTGTATCAAAACTCTGGACGTGTTAGACAGTTATTATCATCTTTTGATGATACTTTGTTCTTAAAGTTACGGTGTGTTCCATTATGCATATGCTTGTTGGCCAGTAACTCCCATTCATACCCGCTACCTTTGATGTGAAGCAAGGGGAGTATTTATATAAAAGTTGCGTTTTTGGGGAGTATTTATATAAAATTACAATGGAATTTAGTTAATCTGTGTGGTTCATTCTTTTATACTGAAGTTTAGCTGTTCTGGTTATCCCGACAGCTTTCTCTCCAGGGAGGAGTGTGAAATGTCACTTGCCCCAGTGCGGTATTACCGACCCATCGGTAAATCCCTACCAGACGAGTGGCACGACGAGTGGCACGACCTTTCCGATAACTGCTCCTTCCCCAAACCTTCCAGGGACGCGTTCGAGGACGATAACCGAATACTCCGATATAATACAACTTAGGGTACCAATGGCACGGATCCCGCTGGCACGGGAAATTGGGTTTAAAAAGCAGCAGGCAGGACGAACATGCCTGACATCATCACGGTTGCGCGTTGCTCACGCTGCTATATAGATCCGTAGCCCCCCCCCACCCTCCTCCTTTCCCCTTTCAGCCTCTTTGAACAGCCTGTGTGTAGTCACTCGCACTTAATCACGGAGCGCGCGAGGTAAGAGGAGGACGTAGTGCTTGAAAGAAAGAACGGACGGAAAGCCTCCAGAGCGTGGGACAACGTAGTGGAGATATTTAGAGTCATTTATGTTTCTTCGTATCTGACGCACTTTTTAATTTAACTTTCTCCCGCTTTTCGGGTAATCGGATTCAGCGCGGAAGGGTTTATTTCCAGTAACCTCATTCTTATCTGCGGCTCCTGATATTATCCACCTCAGAAACCTGCCATTCTCCAGTGATGTCCAAGGAACGACCAACCGTACCCGAGCTACGGGTGTTACACCAGCAGGTTATGGCATCTCCAGGCAACATGGATTGCCTTGCTCGTTTCTCATCGAATTGTGTTGAAATAGAATGAAGCTGGTTTGGGTTAGACGTAAAGCGCAAAGATGTCGGTGCCTTTGCTAAAGATCGGCGTCGTGCTGAGCACCATGGCGATGATCACCAACTGGATGTCGCAGACGCTGCCCTCGTTAGTGGGGCTGAACACCACCAAGCTCACCGCGGAGAGGGCAGGCTACCCGGACAGGAGCACGGGAGTAAGTGGTACCGCAACTTTTTTCCATCTTATTCTTTTTGTTGGCATTGAAGTGTAGCCTAACAGTTTTCGTTATTCTCCATCGAATGTGTTCAGTCGTATTACTGACTCATACATTCGTAAAAGTATAGCAGCTTTCATTATATTGTCTATTCTCAAAAACTATTGTGTGCGTTGCAGGGAAACTAGTATTTGTGTTATTCTGTGAATCCGAAAGGATGTTGCTTGTCAGATCTTAGAGAAAATAGAAGGCAAAAGGTTTAAGTGATATCGCGTCTCTTAGCTTGTCAACCGAAAGACAGAGAGCTGGAAAGAGAGATAGTAGATTAACGTATTTTCTAGGAGGGGCGGGGAAGCGCGCTGCATTGAAAGAGGTAGAGAACAAGGGCGCACAGCGGAGACTGAGTGCGATAACGGGCTTGCATGCAGTCATTGATAAAACGATGCTAGGTGAAAATGAAGCGAAAAGGTTTTTTCTCGGCCAGATCTTTACATAGAACGCAGATTGGTTTGTCCCCTGACCCAGTCCGCACAAGAACAGAAAGAGGTCTATTCAGAGAATTGGGATTGCATTTTTGCCTCTTTGCAAAACCACCATGTGTCTTTCTTGTTAATGAAACATAAATTAGTTATTCGTTTTTGAAATATTGCTAAACAAGTACATTTTCATGCCACTGTGATTTTACGCAATAGAAGTGGAAAAAGAAATAATTCAAAACTCATTCGGGGATTACATGTTTGGCAAAAAGCTTACTGAATATACACATAGCCTACAATATTAATCATTGTTTTTTTTACCAGTACAATGTTTCCGTAGGGTTTATGCACCGCAAAGAATTGAGATCCTTTCCCGCGGTACTACATTACATTTTGTCTTATTACATGATGATCAACCAGAGGAAATGCTGTGTTATTGCATTGTAATAATGAGACGGGTGAAGTGCTTTTCACTCCGTCTCTAAACTGTGCTCTCTTGGGATCATTGATGAAAGCTTCCACCACACCACCGAACCCCGCCTTTGGGAATCTGGTTCTAATGACTGGGGAAGCTAGTTGAGTGTAGTAACAGTCCCACCTTCCCCTCACTGCGTTACGTCAATGCCTCGGAAGTTAACATTGAAATGTTCCGCGTTAGTTGGATATTCAAATAGCTTTATGTTTAGCTCTTGTAGGGGAGACAGATGGATTATTGTACCTCTTTTCACTGATTTATCTTGTTTGAGCTACTACAACAGAAATGTAATTAGAACCTCTGACATGCGTCTGCAACAAATGGGTATTGGTAATTTTCTCTAAATCAAACAATCAAGGTGTGGCAGAAAATAATTAAACAAATTATACAGACATCTGATTGTGGTTTGAGGATATGTTTGGTGAAACTGAGTGTGTGTGTGTGTAGCTGAAAATCATTGTTTGCCCCTGTAAAATCTCCAGAAATGGGGAAAAAGGATAAATTAAACTGTGAGTCATATGATGCTGGCTGGGTGTCTGTGATCTGGAGATCGTCATGGGAGCGTCATCCCAGTCAACAACCATCCCGGTCCCCACTATCTACAGTATGAACACGCCCTTCTCTCTGCGTTCCTGTTGGAGGCTTTTACCGGGTCCAGTAGGGTCATAGGCTGAACAGGGCACGTGTACCCGCAAGTCTCATGATTTTAGCTTGGGAGTTTTTCAACTATTCTGAGCTCCATTAAATCCCTGTCCTCCCTGTCACATCAGTTACTAGGTCGAGTCCGGTCTAAGTCCAAAAAGCCTCATTCCGTTTTTATTTTCATTTCAAAAGTAACCACTTTTCAGCTTTGGAAATGCTCAGGCTGATTTTGGGTGGGTTTTTCTAACCCTCACCTGGTGTTCTGGTTGGATGGTTTTAGAGCCCGCCTATTCTCAAATCAAGTCAGTTGGCCAATTGTGCCATCCTAAACAAACAGTCTGCAAATTAATGTATTTGCTATTAACAGCTTTTACAGAATATAGAACCTCCCCCAATAATTCTTTATATTTTAACGTTATAGTCTAGAAATATCAATTTCAATTGTGTTCGGGGAAATAAAGTTTTAGACGACACTTGGCCTTTCAATAAAGTGGAAGGAGGCTGTAAAATACCATGACCAAGGCGTGATGGCAAGGGCCTATCAGTACCCAGGTACAAGGACAGAGGTGTGTCCATCAGTACCCAGGTACAAGGACAGAGGTGTGTCCATCAGTACCCGGGTACAAGGACAGAGGCGTGTCCATCAGTACCCGGGTACAAGGACAGAGGCGTGTCCATCAGTACCTAGGTACAAGGACAGAGGCGTGTCCATCAGTACCCAGGTACAAGGACAGAGGTGTGTCCATCAGTACCCGGGTACAAGGACAGAGGCGTGTCCATCAGTACCCAGGTACAAGGACAGAGGCGTGTTCATCAGTACGCGGGTACAAGGACAGAGGCGTGTCCATCAGTACCCAGGTACAAGGACAGAGGCGTGTCCATCAGTACCCAGGTACAAGGACAGAGGTGTGTCCATCAGTACCCAGGTACAAGGACAGAGGCGTGTCCACCTCAGACATATTCATTTTTATAATGTTAGGCACCATTAATTGTTACACACATAATTACCAATACCTGCATAAAAAAGTATTTAGTTCTGATTGTAACTCCAGTCTCCCGGCCCGTTTGGACCTGAGGGTGTGAGGGGCTCACGGTTCTGGTGGTGGTTGTGGCCAGATGGCACCGTGTGTGGTTCTGTGTGCAAGTGCTTCCCACAGACAGGCTGACATTATGCAAGTTCTCTGTGTGTGACAATACAAATGCAGCAGCAAGGGTTTTACACAACTCCACCAGAAGCCTACATCGTGGGTGTAAAACGTGCAGCTGAATCGTGTCTATGCAATGCAGGATGAATAGAGTAGAACCAATTATTTATCCAATAAATAAATCCCTGACAGTTTTATTACAGAATGGACTAATTATTTTGGTCTTAGTCTTTTCTCTTGTCATGTTTTTTGTTCTGTTTTTCCTTTTATACCTACCTCACCACTTTCTTCCCATGTTTCAATTTTTCCATCCCTACCTCACCTCTTTCATCCCTACCTCACTTATTTCATCCCTACCTCACTTCTTTCATCCCTACCTCACCTCATTTATGCCTACCTCACCTCTTTCATCACAACCGCACCACTTTCATACCGCTTCACCTTTTCCATCTCCACCGTCCGTTTTGTACCCTACTTCACCACTTTCATCCTCGTTTTACCTCTTTCATACCTGCCTCACCCCCTTCATTGCTCCGTATCTCACCTTCATCTCTCTTTCTGTCTAACCTTTCTCTCCCTCTGCATCTCGGGTCCAGGTGTTGCCAGCTAACCCGGAGGAGTCATGGCAGGTGTACAGCTCAGCCCAGGACAGTGAGGGCAGGTGTGTATGCACCGTGGTTGCGCCACAGCAGTCCATGTGTTCTCGAGACGCCCGCACCAAACAGCTGAGGCAACTACTGGAGAAGGTATCTATGACAACCCACTGCCCCATGCACAGCAGCCAATCATCAGCCTAGTGCTATCTCACTGACCGCAGACCAGTTATTCCATAACCCTGCCTCCACACGCCCTATGGACAACAGCCCACACACACACACACACACCCTGTAAGATTTACCCCTAAGCCGATAATAGCCTTCTCCCTCACATGGTCTCCAGAAATGGCTCTACAAGGTCAAAACATTTTAGTTTTACTATCATGCTGTTTTTTGTGTAGAAAACCCTGTATGTATGTATGTATATATATATATATATACATATTATACATATATTATATATATATATTATACACAAACACCTACATCATCTCAACAACACACCCATCCGCGGAGGATCGTTTTCCACCCATTTGCTTGCATGACCAGACTGGGTATCAGGAACCAGGCAGGCACTAATGAGTTCCCTAGAAACCCCGGGCAGAGGGCACCATGGGAGTCCCTGTGACATCACTGTACAACACCCCTACCAGACACATACGTGTATTTGGCTTTATAAAGATTTGCAAACTTACTATTAGCTTTGTTGTTGTGAAAACTTTTGCAAACATGTAATTCGTTTTGTAGATTTTTTCAAATAATTGCATAATTGTAACTTGAAACTGTTTAATACGGACGCTCAGAGTTTTGTCGCTAAAATGTCACTAGACCTGTGACAAAATTATTTGCCACACTGTCTGCCGTAGTACGCTTTACAGGGTTTGCTAGCGGGGATACCCACGAGGACTCGGATTGGAAGGCCATGGCTTTTTCTGACCAATGAACTGAATGCCTTGTGAATGCTGCTTGTTTTCAGCTTTTAACCAATCTGAGTAGATTCTGGAACATGCAGCCCCAGCGTTTCAACGCTGGGGCTGCACAGTCGGTGCCGACGGTGCACAGTCGGCACCGTCGGATATTTTAACAAATCGTTTAGGTGATTTTTCCTAGCTGGATCAATGCACAAATTAGGTTTGACTGGAGTCTACTAGCTAAATTACTAAATGGTAAAAGTAACAATTAGCAAGGAATGTTAGAAAGGCATTTTCCCGTTGAAATTGATATTTATTTTATATATCTATTTTATTTACTTTATATGCATTTTTGCTCCAAATAATACAGGTTACACTTTCGGTATGAAAACAAAATATGCGCTATGGTAACTAACCTAACTTTCTTTTGTAATATAACATGTTATAATTCTTCCTAAATCAGTTTTTCATACATTTCAAATGTGAAAACCTGGGTTGTGTATTCTAATCTGATTCCAAATATCAAGTTAGTTTAACATCTTGTACAACTACAAAAATGATTACATGTTTGCAAAAAACACACTATGCCAATCTTTTTACAACCACAAAACTAATTGTAAGATTCTAAATATGTTTTACAAGTTGCACGTTTATGTTTACGCCTGTGTGGCTGTTTTACCTTTATTAACCCAGCTCAGCCGCAAGGTTTACAGTCATTAAATTTTTGTGGCATTTGCAATGAAATATTTCAGATGATTAGGCCATTCAAGAACAGGAAATCCTAATTCAAGCTGTCAGTTAAGCCTGACTAACGCAGCTGTTTTACTGACTGGTTTGTTGTCTAGTCTTTATCTGTGGAGTGGTTTCTAGCACACTGGTGGCACCTGATAGACAAGTTATAGGCTACCTGTGATGCATTATTTTATTCGGCAGATTTCCAAATATAGGTCAATACACTTTCACATAATGCCATCTCAAACTGCAGGTCCTATGTATCTTCTAGTACCTACACAATACTAACACTGGTGTACTCTGCAGACTTTGTACTCTGAACCCAGGTCCTAGATGTCAAATGAATGGAATGTAGATTCCAATTCATGTAAATGTGTTGCAAAGGATCTTACGGTGGCAATTATCAGTGTACACATATGCGTGTCTTCTGGATCCTCGCTGTGATAGGTCCAGAACATGACCCAGTCCATCCAGGTGCTGGACCAGCGGACCCAGAGAGATCTGCAGTACGTGGAGAAGATGGAGGTACAGCTGAGGGGTCTGGAGACCAAGTTCCGGCAGGTGGAGGAGAACCACAAGCAGAACATCGCCAAGCAATACAAGGTACAGCTGCAGCCCAGCGCCCCAAAACCCACCCTACCGGGGCCCCTAAACCCACCCTACCGGGGCCCCAAAACCCACCCTACCGGGGCCCCTAAACCCACCCTACCGGGGCCCCAAAACCCACCCTACCGGGGCCCCTAAACCCACCCTACCGGGGCCCTTAAACCCACCCTACCGGGGCCCCTAAACCCACCCTACCGGGGCCCCTAAACCCACCCTACCGGGGCCCTTAAACCCACCCTACCGGGGCCCCTAAA
>JACXGK010008155.1:7650-23308 GCA_016801125.1 Novumbra hubbsi
GAGGGGATGAACGGGAGGGGAGGGTCAGGGGGTGAGATGGAGGGAGGGGTTAGAGCATGGAGGAGAATGCAAGGTAGAGCTAGTGGGTGGAGAGCGGTAGAAGGTGAGGGAGGAGCGAGGGAGGGGGATGTTGTAAAGGGGTGGGTGGAGTTAGGGAGGGAGTGAATGTGGAGAGGAGGAACGTGAGGTGTAACCCTACGTGTATTTCCATGACTCCACTGCTAGTAGAGGAACGGAGGTCATCAGCCTGGTATCCCCAACGTGCCCGTCAAGTGTAGTCATCTGTGGGCTGTTCCGCTCTGCGCTCTGACTGCTCCTGGCAGGCCTCTCCTCTCAGCCCTGCACCCTTTGATTTCCCCAGAACTGTTTCTAGGGGGATGTGTCATTTCTCCACGCTGACCCAGTTTCCTGCTCACGCACACCCTTACGCACACTTGCTAACCATACAGTAGCATTTACTTACAGATGAACTGTTACACACGCACACACACACACACACACACAGGACTCAGGAATGAACGGTCCGTGTCCTTTCATTTAACCTCCCCCAAATCAATGCCCCAGAGTTACGGGGGGCGTTCGGTTTGGAAATGATAGTTGTGGAATTCCTTGATTATTTTGATTATCTTTCTTTGTGAATGGTGTGTGTGTGTGTGTGTAGCATCTCTCTGATCTGGGTGTTATTATCGCTCTGTGTTTAATTCCACATGAAACAACATCATGACCTATTTATTTATTTTTGGAGAGAGAGAACATACAGGAATATTGCTTTTGCTTCTCAAATGCCTCCCTAGTCCCTAGATCTCACACTACCTTTGTCAGGTAGACATTGTGGTTAGCAGGGAGCCTAGCAGTTAAAGCATGGGACCCGTTATTCCCTGTGCTGGCGATGAGAAAGACATCTGTCACAGTGTCATTGTGGCAATTAACGTGGTGTTAACATGCACACTGACGCGCTGAAACAGAGGCATACCTCGTCCACAGTGTGTGGAAGGAGCGTGTCTGAACAGACCGCTGCGCCATCCGCACACTGAGGGTGAAGTAGGCCCCTGTTTCAAGTCGGAAGAAGCGAGCCGGTCTTTTGACTGTACGTTTTTGTACATCCAAAGGCTCTGAAGATGCAATGAAATGCGTATAGTTCATATGTGCCAAGAAAACAACACTGGACAGTGATATAAACACACCATGAAGAGGTTTTACAGAGTTACTCCCCTGTACAGTCAAACCAGGATTCATCCCTTATAATAGGGGATGAATCCTGAGAGAGTTTCTGCCCGGTACTGTTGGACCAGGATTCATCCGGGAAGAGCACACTACTCACGCGTGTCAATGTCCATTAAAGAGGAGTGTTTGTCCTTTGAAGTCTGTAATGATCCCCAACTGTACCTGGTGTTGTTATGTGTGAACTGCAGGTGTGAGGCCTGTTGGACGTTCTGCCACATACTCTGGATCAACGTCGATAGCGGCCTGCGTTCTTCAGCCATCAAACCAGAATGATACAACACCACCTTTTTCTCATGGATTATTAATGTCTTCTGTGTTTCGTAGGACATGTTGGTTGTATATATGTGGCAACTAGTATGTAGGTCAATGCGTAGGATCCTATGTCCATTGTCCATCAGCAAACCCTTTTCTAATGTATCCCAATCCAGTAACAATAAAATGTGGACCAAATGGAAACCTGGCCTGGGCATTCTGCTGTGAGCCGCTATTATTCTAATGATCCCTCTGTTCCCCCTCGTTGTTTTCTCCTCCTCAATCAGAAAGCATGAGGTTCATGTTAACAGCCGGTACGAAGACAGAGGGTCTAATTGTTGAGCTACAGCTTAGTAGAGCCCCCTTTCTAAAGGCGGCCTCTCTCCTCCCTTTCTCTCCTTCTCACTTTCTCTCCTTCTCTCTTTCTCCCTTTCTCTCCTTCTCCCTTTCTCTCCTCCCTTTCTCTCCCTCCCTCACTTTCTTTCCTTCTCCCTTTCTCTCCCTACCTTTCGCTCCCTCACCTTCTCTCCTTCTCCCTTTCTCTCCCTCCCTTTCTCTCCCTCCCATTCTCTTCTACCTTTCTCTCCCTCCCTTTCCTCCCTCTCTCTGCCACTCTCTCACGCTTTTTTTCTTGCTCTCCGTCTCGCTCGCTCCCGCCACATGGGTTCTTGAGGACTGATGTACGGAGGCAGTGAGCCATTGACACTACAGGGCCGTTTGGGTTTTGTGGCCCGTCGTGTTTTAATCTGTGGATAAACGTGGCTCTGAGGAATATTGTTCAGCCGCTACCCCGTTGTTTCCGCCGCTGCTGATCGCGCAGCACCGCCGCTAATCGCGCAGCACCGCCGCTAATCCCTGGCAAATCCAGACAGTCAGGTGGTTTTATAAGGTGTATCACGCAGCATTAGAAGGGCATTACATGGCGGCGTTATGTACGCTGTTGTACTTTTGTTTGTAAACTCAAAGGTAACAAACACGTGTTATCAGCAAGCGCAGGTAAGGCAACAACGGAGGGCAGGTTAGGCCTAGCGTCACGACTCGGGGAAGGTTTATGGTGTCAGCGTCTATTCTTTTTCGCAATCTTAGTCGGTCGGGCCGCTTCGTTCTGCAACTCACAAATGGTCCCGAACGCGTCCTATGGCTTCGCTAGCCCTACTGTTCCTAAGACTGATGTCATAAGCGGCGCACACTTTATCAACCACCTTCAACATTCTGCCGCTGTGTTCTTGATCTGCGTTGGCTTTGGTTTCACCTTCTGTCGCTACTTTCCAACCTCCGTGGTATTGTGAATGATGATCCTGAATTAGTCAATTGAAACCCTGATAATATCTACATGCTGAGTCTTCATCTGTGGCCCATATGGTGTGGTTTGTGTCCTGGCCTGAATTGAGACCTCCCCTGGCCTCGTTGCTGGGGCGTAGTGTCACGTCTTCCGAGAGCTGCCGAGGAGCGCATGGACCATCTTTCACCTTGTCCCCACCTCCACGCGTTTCTTTTACCGTGACAGTCCTCGAGTGCCCCCACCAGCACATGCTGTTGGTTCTGTCCAGGACAATGAATCACTGAGAGCTTGATAATGATTTGAATCAGGTGAGTTTCTTCAGCTGCAGAAACCATGTACTCCACAGGGATGCTGGGGGACTGGAGTTAGAAATGGAGAGATGTGGAATCCTTTGTCTTTAGGAAGCTCTAACTAAGTAATGCAGAGACCTGTGTCATGTCCTAGCTGGAAGCCCCTAGCCTACTCTATGCTTTGGGGCTCGCAGTCAGGGCATGCCACCTAGAGAGGCCTCTGGCCCTCTCTATGCCGCTTTGGGCTCCCCAGTCAGAGCAGCTGTGTTCAGTTGACTCTGATTGGGGAGCCTACTTAGGTTAGACTATGCCATACATTAGGTGTGGTTGATTGTTTGTGTATGTCACAACGTTCACAGTTTGTCCTTTGTTTAATCCTATTCACAGTGAATACACTACACGTTATTTGTAAGTCGTTTATATGTTTTGCTAAAGTCATTTAGCACCTTTCATTTTCCGTTTACAGTTCGTGTTAGTTTATCTCTTTGTGTTTTTGGATTAAAATCTCCTTTTCTTTACAAAATGTCTGCATTTGGTTCCACTCCACACCGCAACCGTGATAACGTGGAACCCTCTGTCTTTATGAACATCTTAACTAAGTAATGGAGAGATGTGGAACCCTCTGTCTTTAGAAACTCTAAACTAAGTAATGGAGACGTGGAACCCTCTGTCTTTAGAAACTCCAAACTAAGTAATGGAGACGTGGAACCTGCTGTCTTTAGAAACTCCTAACTAAGTAATGGAGACGTGGAACCCTCTGTCTTTAGGAACCAACGCAGACAGCTCCCTGTCTCTTTAAATTAAGTCGATATTGGGTCACAGATCACAAGGCACTAGGGGCATCAGGTGAATGTTAACGCACTCCTTAACCTCAAATCAACCCCCTCACCCCGAGCTAACCTGTTTTATTTAATCACATGTGGCAGGAAGTCGATCCCACAATGTGTTGTGCGAGAGGAAGTTGATGACAGTGGCACACAGTGCCTTGTTGCAATGCCAGCCGGACCTCTCCATGCCGACCATGACGACGAGGACACCTCTCTCAGAGCCTCCTCTCTGTTGTCTGTTTGATGTGTTTCCATGACATCTTCTGTAGGCCATAACTAGCCTGGGGCAACATACCGCTGAGCATGGAAGCCGTTGCATGTTGACAAGCTTGCACATTATTGCCCTGGCCAATCGGATCTTTTCGATTTCCAATACTCCACCGCAGCTCCAAATCTTAGCCCTAGATCAGACATGACCTTTGATGTCTCCTAATTGTGTCATGTGGGAGCTGGGGTATGCCTTGTTTAGCTGTGAGTCTGAGGTGGATGCTCTTCATTCTCAGGGCAATGGTGATGAAAGCATTCCGGTGGCAGTAGAGCATCTCCGGAGTGGATTTTAAAAGTAACATTGTTTCTGGATTAGGAAACTTCTGAATGCAATGTTTTCAGTACATGACTAACAACATAACAAATACCAACATTAATGTCTAATAACATTTGCTGCAAAAATATCTATCTTCAAATTCTCTTAAGCTAAAGATATAACACAAGAAAAACAGTACTGCATGCAATTTTGGTTGAAGTTATCTAAATCATCTTTTCTACAAGGTAACACTTTACTGTGCAGTACATGTACAAGTAAAGATGTTTCTGGCAAAGCTGTATCCTTTTGGCTGGTTTTTAGTTGGTTCTGGCAGGACTGTATGCTGGTTAGTAGTTTATAGCAAGGTTATTGCCGATAGGGTGGTAAGTAGAAGGTTCTGGAAGGCTGTCGTTTTTAGGCTGGTTAGTAGAAGGTTCTGGAAGGCTGTCGTTTTTAGGCTGGTTAGTAGAAGGTTCTGGAAGGCTGTCGTTTTTAGGCTGGTTAGTAGAAGGTTCTGGCCAGGTTGTAGCCCATAGGCTGGTTTTTAGAAGGAATGCTAAACAATAGGCCTCATTAACTCTAAGTAATCAGGACATCAGATGTGTTAATCTCTCATTAGACCTGGACATTCCCCTAAGACAGGGTCTATCATTGATATAAACTCACAACATATGTCAGGGAGCATGCAGCAAGCTGTAACTGCAATGAGTGCTTATGACTTAGGTAATTCCCTTGTTGCAAGTGAGGCAGCTAGCTGTTGGCTCTGTGAAGTAAAGCGGTATTAACGGAAACAGCTGACATCCTTGTCTATTCCCTCTTTGGCATTTTAATTGCTTAGAGAATGCTTTCTTTGTTCTAAACATGTGTTACATTGCTAGAGAAAACAGCATGACAAGGTGTGTGAAACGTTTCCTGTGTCCACCTCAGTCCAACATATTGAAAAGGAAACAAATCCCCCAAGTTACAGGAAACGGTTTCTGAGATAAAATGTTGTTAGCATGCCGGACAGTTTTAACCACCTTGTTAGGGCTTCATTGTAAAGCCAGATCATTCTGTCACACATTAAGTAGAGTCAGTGGCCCTCATTCTTAAAACCTTCTCAGAAAAGATTTCAGATTAGACCGTGGACAGAGACATTCATCTCCAAGTTTGATTCATGGAATTGTCGCACCTCTTCGTAATGAGCATAGATGTCATCGCTGATTGATATACCGAGGACGCAAGAACGCTCTGTACCTGTCCTTATTTACATATGACTCACCCGTAATTTATACGGGTTTGATGATCATCAGCCTTTAAATTGACAGCTTTCAGCATAAAGTATAGCCTGTAATGGGTGATTAACTATTCATCGTACTCCTTGACAAACTCAGCGCAGTTACGAGACACTCTTTCGCATATCAGCCGGTCTTTTCAATCTGGTCCACTAATTGCCATCATGCCAGCATATTATTAGGGACGGGAAGGTTCTGACTATTGTCCTAGCGTTTTCAATGTGTCTCCTGGATCTTAGTTCATCATATGGACATCCTTTCCATAACCAGCATTTTCCCTAAGTAGTGCCCTACAGAGCGCTATGGTACCTACTTAGGTGAAGCACTTAACCCAGGGAACCGTGTGGCTATGAGGGTGAAGCTTAATTTCTGGACTCAGCGATAATTACATATACTCAGCTCTCCGGTTGGCCTGCGCCCCCCCCCCCCCGAGGGTCTACTGATCCACGGTCAGGTTCCCCTCATCGAAAACACCCAGGGTTGGTGTCAGGAACCGCCACCCTGTTCCCGATGAGGTTGCCTACCTTCGACCAGATCCGCAAAGTACAGAGTGATGTGCGATACCGGGAATAGGGTGCCGTTTTGGGACTCGGACCAGGGCCAGGGTCAGATTATGCCTCACTAAAACACCCAAGGATGCCGCCCATTTGCATGCTGAGACCCAGTAGACCGAAACAGCCTTGAGTGCGGAGGGGGGATTCACTCCAAACAGCTTTTCCAGAATGGGATGCTGTCGTGCACTATTGTTGTTTTAGAGCCGGAGGGTTTTGTTCTGAAGTATTTCACTATATAGTGAATAAGGTGTCATTTGGGATTTAGATTCATTTCCTAGTTTTTAGTTTTTGGGGTAAAATGTGTTATTTATTCGCTTCTCTGTGTTTTTGTGGGTTCTAAGCGAGGTTGGTACCTCGCTGTGTACACATTAGTGGTCTGGCCACAGCTGTTTCCTTTTCCATATCTGGAGGTGAGGCTAGAAGAGGTATGGGCTTGGAAACCGGGACACGAGAACACAGAGATGTAAAGCAAGTGATGTGAAATTGCCCTTGGTCAAATGTTTCACTAACACAGGGGACTTTCACTCCTCTTCATTCACACAGGGCTTAGGTCTCACCGAGGGTCGCTTAAAAAGAAAACGCTTTCATTTAATCCTGTCTATAAAATGATGTCAGCTACCTGCCTGATGTCATTGATTCCAGTTTATAAAATGATGTCAGCTACCTGCCTGATGTCATTGATTCCAGTTTATAAAATGATGTCAGCTACCTGCCTGATATCATTGATTACAGTTTATAAAATGATGTCAGCTACCTGCCTGATATTATTTAATCCAGTCTATGTAATGATGTCATCTACTAGCCTGACTTCACTTAATTCAGTCTACGTAATGATGTCATCTACTAGCCTGACTACAAAATCCAGTCTATGTAATGATGTCGTCAACCAACCTGACACCCCTGGGTTACTGTCTCTTTACTCTATTTTCTGCCACGGCCTCTTCAGGGAAACCAAAGCTTTCTCATAGTTCTGACATTTCCTTTTGCTTTAGCACAAGAAATAGGAAAAAATAAAGCTCATAAAATGGAATAACTTTGGTTCTGATCAGGTTGGTTCACTGTGCTGTGCCGCCTCGGGGGGTTCTGTGTCTAGTGGTGTGGCGTGGTACGAGCTTTCTCTGTTAGCTTCTGATTGGGTAACAGTGCTGTAGGCTGTGTTAGACCACGCACTGTGTAGACTGTGTTAGGTTGGGATGGCCTGTGCAGTGTTGAAGACGTTTGGTCTGTTTTACTGTGTGGTGTCGTATACTATTAGGTAGTGTTAGACTGTATTGTTGTAGACTGTTAGGCTGTGTTGGACCGTGTATGGTGGTAGACTGTTAGGCTGTGTTGGACTGTGTTGTGACCCCCATGGCCCTATGCTGTGTTGCAGGCTCCCAGCAGCGCCAGGCCCGAGGAGGAGCTGGAGCGTCTGACCAAGAAGATGCTCTTCGACATGGACAACCCTCCAGCGGAGGAGTACTTTGGTAAGAATGTTGAATGTTCTGTCGACCCGTTCTCTCCGTGTTTCAGCCTGAGACGTCGTAAGCCGCCTGGGGCCGTGAGTCTCCCACCTAATGACGGAAGTCTTTGACTATTGGTCATCTTCTAGCTCTTCCAACGGCCTGTCAGCATTCTCTGGTTGCAGCAGGCCAACTGGCCTCTTTCTCCCATGCTAACAATCCTTAGATTAGCCTGTGAAACACAGACCCACGCGCACACAAGCGGTTCAGCCACGCCTTCACCGCTCGTCTTTCAGTGGCTTTTACTACTACAGGCCGCTGACAACCTGGAATCTTAATTTGCCCTGAATCCCATGGTAACATCTCAGTTCGACTGCTCAAGGCTTCTGAAGCTTGAGGTTTTCCCCAGTCTGTCTACGGCCGTCCCGTGGCAATGAGAATGTGAGGTTATCGGTGTGTAGATGAACCCTGACGTCGTAGATTCTTTCCACGTGGCTGGAAGTTCTTTAGAGCACTTGCAGTGGTCAGTTTGCAGGAGAACGGAAACCGTCCGGCGTTTTTTGGTCTGCGTTAGCTTTTACCCCTCCTTCCCGCTGCCTCTTCCACTCAGTGGCTATCACGCGCCCTCTCGGTTTTTCAGTGGTTTTGTAGTAAAAGAGTATTTGAGCCCTGAAGTGCGGTGGCCATGGGGGGAAAGCAGCACCGACTTCAATGCATTTCATTTAAATGAGTTTGAATCAGAAGAGCTCATTATCTTTAGAGATGTGCTTTGTGTCCTGCTAGATATTGTTAAACCCTCTGACACATCCTCTACTCCTGAGAGAACGTTGTCCCTTGTCTCCACTCCCTCTCCTCACTCCAGCCTTTAATCCTCTCCTCCTCTGAGTCATGGGGGGCCTTTTCTCCTCTATCTATCTCTTAATACTCTAAAGTCCTTTCACCTTCTTTACTTCCCCCCACCATCTACCCCTGCGCCAGTGTCCCCGATTTATCCACTGACCCTGTCCTCCTCTCCTGTGACCCTGATTTATCCACTGACCCTCACCTCTCCTGTGACCCTGATTTATCCACTGACCCTGTCCTCCTCTCCTGTGACCCTGATTTATCCACTGACCCTCACCTCTCCCGTGACCCTGATTTATCCACTGACCCTCAACTCCTCTCTTGTGTCCCTGATTTATCCACTGACCCTCTCCTCCTCTCATGTAACCCTGATTTATCCACTGACCCTCTCCTATGACCCTGCTTTAACCACTGACCCACTCCTATGACCCTGCTTTAACCACTGACCCACTCCTCCTCTCCCGTGTATCTCTGCTCTTTTCTTAATGTACTCCATCCCTCCTGTCCTCCAATCTCCTCTCTTCCTCTCCTCTTATTTTCTCCTCTTCTCTGTCCTTTACTCTGCTCTTTTCCCAATTGCTTGTCTTTGTCTTCTTTAGCATGTGTTCAGGCCCTGGGATGTATTGACATTAAACTGCAATATTCACCAAACCATATTTATTGCTATTAGGGTAGTTATAGCATCTGACCAGTAACCAACCAGTAATCAGCAATGGGAAAAATCTTTCATCCTGTCCCTGAGCAATGCATTTAGCCCTAACGCCTCCCAGGTTGTTGTTCTTCAGTCATAATTATCAGGGAAATAAATACAGGATTAACTTGGTTAGTTTTAGGGACATCCCACAGGCCCCGCCCATTCTCCATACACACTCTGTACTACACGCCCCCTCCGGTCTATTACACACTCTCTACTACACGCCCCTACACACACATTCTTCTGCATCCCATCCCACGCTTACACATTTGATTCCACCTAGAGTAAACGTCTTGAATGCCATGCTAGGTAGCATTAGCTGCTCCGTTGAGGTATGCCGGTTGGCACATCCCTCGACATCTCCGGTCTTTCGCTGGCAACGTGGTCAGACAGACTGTCTGCAGCAAAAAACACAGACGCTGTGGCTTATGTTTTCTTGCAAACATTGAAATATTCACTCGCTGCTGCGCCACTCGGCTTTCTGGCTAGTCACGTCAGCGATTATGGGTTTCGTATTGAACAGTTTAGCGGGGGGCACAGTTGTATTGTGCGTGATGTGGCACAGGACGCATGAGAAGAGCTCAGAAACTCCTGTCATTACAATGAGTCTGGTTCCATTTCAAGGCTCTTCTTTTTGGGAGGAGTTGCAGGAGGGGGAACGGAGGAGTGGTGCTCCTTGGCGAAGCCCCAGGGCTAGTAATTTACTAGATATATCAAAATGAGGCCCTCCGACTTTCTTTATTTTGTTTCTTAGTCTCTTGCTTTGTCTCACTCTCGTTCTGACTTCCATCCATCTTTTCAACACGGATCAGAGTCTTTGTCCTTCCAGTACAAAGTGTGTCGCCACCTGGCTTCTATGAGGAGTCCTTTTTAGGCTTGTGTGGGTCCAGAGGGTGATCATTGGACCGAATTAATTTTATAGTCTATCAGAGATTCATGTTTCCTATCCAGTGGCTCTGACCCGTCTCAACTGAGGTTTCCCTCTGTGGATCTGTACAGCTCGACGACTTCAACAGAACAGGCCCACTGAATGGGCTGAGGCTCGGCTCTAAATTAATTATTGTTTTCTCACGTGGCAAAGTGTCGTCGACGCTGATGTTCACATGCAAGCTACCGGGCTCAGGGCACCGAGGAGGTAAGAGGGATGCAAACGTAGAGGGAGGGAAAGAAAGATTTTTCCTGAAACAGAGAGTGACAGTGTTATGGTGTGATGTGGAGTATCGTCTCTGATTCAAGACACTGACAGACGTGACAAGAGAGGAGAAATGCCTGTTTCTGATTCAGACTAACAGATTAGATTAGAGTCTTTTCTCTCAGTGTCATCATCCGTCATGTATAATCCCCTTAGCTTTTGCGTAGGTGTCCAGTGTTCTCTGGTGTTCTGCTGAAATCCAATAGGACACAAGGAAAAACTCATGCGGGCCTAGGCCCAAATTGAACCCTGATTCATTTGCAGTACACTACTTTTGACTAGTGGCCCTCTGGGAAGTGTGGTAACTGTAGGGCTCTGATTAGAAGTATAGAACCATGTAGGAACTGGGAAGTCCTCCATAGTAACTCTGCCTCAGTTATAGCTATGCCTCGCCTGTAGCTATGCCTCGCCTGTAGCTATGCCTCGGCTGTAGCTATGCCTCGGCTGTAGTTATGCCTCGGCTGTAGCTATGCCTGGGGTTGTATCAATGCCTGGGGTTGTATCAATGCCTCGGGTTGTTTCAATGCCTCTGTTGTACTGATGTCTCTGTTGTATTCATGCCTCGGGTGTAGCTATGCCTCGGGTTGTATCAATGCCTCGGTTGTACTGATGTCTCTGTTGAATTCATGCCTCGGCTGTAGCTATGCCTCGGCTGTAGCTATGCCTCGGGTTGTATCAATGCCTCGGCTGTAGCTATGCCTGGGGTTGTATCAATGCCTGGGTTGTACTGATGTGTCTGTTGTATTCATGCCTCGGCTGAAGCTATGCCTCGGTTGTAACTATGCCTCGTTTGGAGATATGCCTCGTTTGGAGCAGTGCCTCGCTTGGAGCTATGCCTCGGTTGTAGCTATGCCTTGTTTGGAGCTATGCCTCGGTTGTAGCTATGCCTCGTTTGGAGCTATGCCTCGGCTGTAGCAGTGCTCTAGACCCTGAATGTGTGTCTGTTGTGCCGCTCGCTGTGTTCAAACCCAAACCAGGACACACCCCTGAATTATTTAAAGGACGAGGTGCTCTGCATTATTGACTATCAGATATGATGATACTTAACTGTTACTATGCACCCCTCCCAGAAAGTGTTTTTCAGTTATCATTTAATATTTTAACATGTCAAACCTCAATGAGGGCTTTAAAAAAGGGATCCCTATTAGCTTTTGCTAAACCAGCAGCTATAATGTTTTTGCATCAGCTATTCTTTTAACAGAACATCAAACGTTTGATGGCCATGACTTCAGACCTTAAAATACAGTTATACATTTGAAACAGTACACCTACACAAATTCTCCAATCAATCTGTGTGTGTTTTTCTTCAGTCATTGCATTATGATGTTTTCCTCATCGTTTCTGAAAACAAAAATGTTGTTGCCTAATGGAGTAATTAAAGATGGACGATCATTAGATCCTATACATTCGCCTTATGTATTTTGTACGGCCCTGTCAATTTGTTTTTTAACTTGTTCTTTCATCATGCAGAGGTCTGTTAACAGATCCGTGGTGAACGTTGTTGTTTTAGTTAGAACTTCAGGAACAGTCTTATGTGCCTGTCCTTGTATTGTTTCCATCTTTAGTTTGATGATGTGAGTGGTTTGAGAATGCATGGGCGCTTTGCCACGTTCTGTATCCTCATAATGTCAGCTGGAAGAACCCTCATCACTTATAAATACACCACACATTACATTTTTATGAAGAATCTTGGAAGAAGAGTTACAGTGGCTCAGCAGCTAACTTCAGTAAGGGCAGAAAGGACATGTCCCAAGTGGCCGCCTATCTTTTATTTAGAGCACTATTATTATTATTATTATTTTACCAGAAGCATGTAGACCACGGTCAAATGTAGTGCACTGACTAGGAAATGGGGTGCTGTGTGGGACACGGGTTAGTAGCTTCTGTAAGGCGAGAGGCAGAAAGAGGAGCTGGCTGTTGGCTAGTAAGACAGAGTAGGTTGGAGCGGTTTGGGGGATGTCAGTGTGGTTTGGAGAAGATCAACCTGGGTAACTGGGTTACAGGAAAAGTTTGAGATGACAGAGGCGTTGTCTAACAGACGGCTGTTGCCTTTCAAAACACAATAAAGGCTGACTCCAAAGTTAATGTTTTAACAGGGCGTCATTTTGTTTAGACAGCTTTGTGTCTTGTGTCCCAGATTCCCTGGTTGACAGCATCTGCATAGCACTCAGACAGTCAGCTATTCACCCTCAGCAAACGCCTAACGAGGGACTTCACGTTTTAGATGTTTCTGCTGTTGTGTGTCATAACATTGCTGGTGGGAGATGTTGGGTGGTGGAGGGTGGTCTCGTGTTTCCACGGTGCCACACACTATCTAGGAATGACTTTGACCTTCCCGCCCTTAGACTGCTGCATCCTGGTCCTGCGGCAATGCAGCCTGGCCTTGAACCGTACGTCAGGTGCAGAATATCGGGGAGATTGTCACTTCTGGGTATTTTCGTCATTCCGTGAAAGTTCATCCTAAGTAATACAGAAGGGAAATTTCACCATTTGACCATCTTCTTAATTTACAAATGACTTATGTTAGCTATGACACATTTGTTATAAAAATACCAGCAATCTCCTCAACGCAGTCTGTATCAGCAAACCAGAGTTTTGCAACTTCCTGTGTGTTTGCCTGTTAAAATACCACAGTATCCTGCATTCAAAGCAGTGTAGTTACCGCTTCCCATAACCAAATGGTGATCAGGAACACGCTACAAATACGCAAAAAACACGTATGAAATGTAAACTTGTTTAAACATCCGTAATTTCTGAACCCCGGTGATCGTGCCCAAGTTGTGTCCTGCCACTTCACACGCACGTGCTTTGAGTTCGATCAGTACGACATGGAGGACATTTTTGTTATTGTTTAGATCTCGCTTGTCCTTCAGTAAATGTTCTGACGTGTATCAGTTACCGTGGAAACCCCATTCCACGACTCCTTCTGTGTAAAGTACATTTCAATCTCCTGGAAATCTCTTGAACATGATATTACCAACCGATAGTTCCCCAGGGTGAAATGCCCCTTTATAGGAAACTTGGAAGACCAGTAAAGACGTTACTTTGTTTTTTTTGCATTGTCCTTCCCTCCCTCTTAACCACATTTGATTGAGAACTCCTAAAATGAGTGCTAACAAATATTTTCATGAATGCGTATTGAGATGAAACGCAGAGTCACTGCAGGTGAAAATTGCTAAAATGATGCAATGTGTCAAGGGGAACATTCCCAAATCTTTCGCGGCATATGCTAAAGATGGATGAACAACATTGGCAGGAGGAAACAGTGATCGCAAGGCGAACAGAATAGTTGCTCTCAAAGCCCCACAAGCACAGCCTTGAAATGTACCACGGAATTGAAGCGGCACCTCTGTGACCCCGTCACAACAAAATCTGTACGTTGTGAGCTTCACAAAGATGGAACCTTTGAAAGGGTTGCCATTTGCAGCTGGCAGCTGCTCGTTTCCAAGGCCAACGCACAAAGACACATAACTTAGTGTAAGTAGCACAAAACCTGGGCCCCTGAGCATTGGGGAAAAGTTAGAACCGTCACCCTTCACTCTATTTTCTACATTCGGCCGAGTTTACGTTTGTATTCAGCCCAACATGTCTGCTTCCAACTGGGAGTCATCGGTTCCGCTGGCTAATATGCGTGGTCAAATAATGAGGGCGGAATATTAGCCCATTTTTGAGGACAGCGTTTCTTGGTGTTGTTTTAGGATTCCAGGTTGATATTGCCCCATACACACTAATCAAACAATTAACCGTGGTTTTAGTATCGCTGGGGCTTCAGAACAGTACTTTATTTATATACTCTGTGGTTGGGGTCTTACCTGGAGGAACGGGCCTGTGTGGGTGAAAAAGTAAACAGCGATTCCTCCCCACAACCTCAATGTTTGTTTGGTGGTGTCATATTAAAACAAAGTCTCAAAGAAATAAAATAATATTTTTCATGGTCTAGACTCTCTTTGCCTCATATTTTCTCTCTCTACCTCTCTTTATGCATCAGTATTTCTCTATCTACCTCTCTTTAGGCCTCAGTATTTCTCTCTCTACCTCTCTTTATGCCTCAGTATTTCCCTCTCTACCTCTCTCTTTATGCCTCTGTATTTCCCTCTACCTCTCTATTTGTGCCTCTGTATTTCTCTCTACCTCTCTTTATGCCTCAGTATGTCTCTATCTACCTCTTTTTATGCCTCAGTATTTCTCTCGCTACCTCTCTTTACGCCTCAGTATTTCTCTCTCTACCTATCTTTATGCCTCAGTATTTCTCTCTACACCTCTCTCTTTATGCCTCTGTATTTCTCTCTACCTCTCTCTTTGTGCCTCTGTATTTCTCTCTACCTCTATTTATACCTCAGTATTTCTCTCTCTCCCTTTCTGTATTTCTCTCTAAGCCTTTGTATTTCTCCATTTCTGTCTCACTCTGACAGAGGAGTAGAGCAATAGAGGCCTGCTTCTCTTTTCTGTGTTGCTGGTTCACGTGAGGTGACCCTCCCCCCTTACTCCCCCCTGCTTACTCAAAGCTGCCGTCGTGGCTCGTTGAGACAGCTCCACTGAGGCTCGCCAGATCAGCTGCCGAGGGAGCCCAGCTGAGGTTCCCAGTCCACTGACGTCGCTAGATTTTCTGTGAGGGTTTGACCCCAGGAATGAAGAGAAGTCCTCTTGTGCACACACACAGACACACACAGACATTAACTTGACTGGCACATAGACAATCACACACACACATGCTCATGTAAACACACAGGGACCCAATTGCACCCTCTTAACTTTCTCACACACACATTTGACTTTTTTGCTCACCCATGCACACACACCCCCACACACGCGCTCACCAATGCTCACCTCTTCCCCCGCCCTGACACCCCATCTGGTGCCCCTGACATCCACCATGTCACTTCTGCCAACCTGTTTCCAAAACATGTAACCCATCCTGGGCCCCCCTGCCCTCCCCAGCACGTGGCCCAGGGCCCTCCTGCCCTTCCCATCACACGGCCCAGGGCCCCCTTCCCATCACGTGTCCCAGGGCCCTCCTTCCCATCACGCGGCCCAGGGCCCTACTTCCCATCACGTGGCCCACGGCCCTCCTTCCCATCACGCGGCCCAGGGCCCTCCTTCCCATCACGCGGCCCAGGGCCCTCCTTCCCATCACGCGGCCCAGGGCCCTCCTTCCCATCACGCGGCCCAGGGCCCTCCTTCCCATCACGCGGCCCAGGGCCCTCCTTCCCATCACGCGGCCCAGGGCCCTCCTTCCCATCACGCGGCCCAGGGCCCTCCTT
>JACXGK010008156.1:0-12589 GCA_016801125.1 Novumbra hubbsi
CAACAGCTCACGGTTTGTCTTCATTTAATTCAATGTTCAGTGTATACGCTACCTGTTATGTGTACTTCGTTTTGTTAGTTAATCCTTTCATTTACGTTTACCGTTTCATGTTAGTTTGTACCTGTTTACTGGATTAAATCACCTTTTGTTTGAAAAATGTCTGCATATGGTTCCGCCACACTACAACACCGTGACACATATATAACTAACATAATAACAGTCTTACTTTTGACAAAGTCCCATGGTCAAAGTCAGTGCCAATTCATTGTTGGTGCATAAACAGTAATGTAGCTAGCTAGCATAATTGCAAACTTCATATCCGGCAGCCATTTGCATGGCCTCATTCTGGAAAGTTTGACTAACGTTAGTTGCAAGGCAACCGACGTTCAGTGTGGCTAGCTGCCCTTCGGCCAGTGTAGCTATGTTTTTTTGCCAAAGAAACGTGAATGGTTCCTAAACCTTGCAACAAAACCTTCCACCAAACCATAGCAACGCAATCGGAAACATTTTGATACCTGTCATGTCTCCATAGAGCAAGAACTGTAGGAGGAGTTGGGGTATCTATAATAAATAAATAGTGGGGGGCACAAAACTTATTGGTGGTGTGTCTCTAACAGACCTGTGTTAAAGACAACGTGTCAACAGTAAAGAGGACGTTGTGTGACAAACTTAGGGGACCTGCTCAGGAAGTCTCATGACATCAAAACGTCTTTCATGACTGAGTGAACAGGTGTAATTGTGTCTCATGCTCAGTCGTGCTCTGGCTGAGCATTCGCTTTCTCTCGGCCTCTCCGGAGACGTAAAATGTCAACTTGGAAAATAACAAAAATCGACCGTCAGGTCTTCTGCTTGGGACATAACGAAGCGCACAAGGTATGGGCCTCATTCTCCTACAGCTAGCTCTCATTAGGAAGTACATCAATTAAGTCTACAGTGCCTGCTGAAGACACATTATTCATCTGTTTTGATTTTGAGTGAAGGTTCTTCATGCATGATCTTTGGTGACCACATTCTATCATGATCTCATTGAATAGCTATCTGTCGTTTCACGACCCAAATGACCAAACGGGAACTGCGGTGTCCTTAGGTTTCCTCCACCTCTTTACACCATGACCTATTGACCTAAGACTAATCCCAGAACCCCAAGCATTCTGCATTGGTGGGGCTCCCCTCCTGCCCATACAGTCCATACAGAGTGGGAAGTTGGAGGAAATATTCATCAAAGTACAGACATTGTGAGTGGTGGTGAAAGTACAGATGTAAGCCAAGCGAGCATGAAGACATTACACAGTTGATTTGGTTCAGCGGGATTAATTATTCTGTTAGCTGCCCCGGGGACTAAAAGTACCTTGACCCGCCAAGCCTACCCTGGTTGTGGACAGGGTAGCAATCATTCTTACAGAGTACCGGACCTTTCCTCATCAACTATCCGAGGGGAAACCCACTACAGGGATGTGAACAGAACACCAGTCTGGGTTCCCCCTGACGAAGTCAAGGGTTCAGTCCTAGCAGGGTGGGATGTGAAGAAGAGGCCTCTTGGAGAAAACCTCAAGAAAGACATGACGAAATAGCAAGAGGGGGAGGAAGGGGGAGGAAGGGGGTGACACATTTGGGTCATGGTGATGTAATGGCCACTCATCTGTGAACAAGTGACAGGAACCACAGGGACAGAGAGAGAGAAAGGATAAGTGGATACAAGTTAATGACTTGAGGAACCGAGGAACGTAAAGAAGGGTTTACGGAGAAGTAGAGCGGGAGGCTGTGATACTGCGTGTTTTTCTCTGGGTGTGTAGGTGTCTTTGGAAGCCTGTGCAAAGCAATGTTCCACAATGGGTCAAGTGGGACTTGTGGAAGCAGTCGTTGAGCCCTTGATCTGACAAACTCTCTTTTATTCCTCTAAAATGTGCTTCTTTCATACTTCTCCAGTAGAAACACAGCACACAGACTGAGTATACAACTGTCATACCACTAGACATGAGCTAGTGACAGGACAAGCCACTTGAGCATCTCTCTCTAAACCCTCTAGTTTACTTTGTTTGTGGTACAAAGGTAACTTGTTATTTAAAATGTGCTAAATTAATTGCTCAAATTTCCTTTAGTTGATTACTTTTCTGTCTTGCTCATAATCTGCAATTGTCTGTTAATGTAACAACTGTGGAAGTGTCATAAAGATCTGTCACATTAGTAATGGCTGTATTGGGCCCAATGGAATACAACGTTCTGTGTTGCATAGATAAGAACCCAACTGTAATGGCCCAACATCACAAAAGAAACCCTGAATTTTATTTTCACGGCTGTCTATTTTCTGTGCAATTGAAACACAGATAATATAGTTGCTGTTGCCATTTTTACAAAAAATAAAGCTAAGCTGTGAAATAAGGCCAAGCTGGACAATCAAACCTGGTCTTGTAAGCAAAGTATGTATGGATAGGTGTAACCAATAGGCTAGCAGTTTGATTTTAAATATTTTTGTTGACATACCTTGTGGATTATACTACAGAACATGAAAATAACAGTATAGTCCAGAGGCAGGTTCTAGGTTGGTTCCTTCCTTTGATCTATTTGTTCTTATGTATGCAAATACACTGAGTTAGTAAAGTATATATATGTAATATTAAAACAGTACCTGACACAATAGGAAAATGTACATTCTATGATAAACATGATTGCAAAAACTTTTTATACCTGAGTAACTGCTCAAAAATCCTCTACGTCAGTTTCAGTAAAATATTGAATGGTCTTTGAATCATTCAATGTATGATGAATCAAAAAGTTTCTTCATCTGTGGTACAACAAGTTTTTTTCAGGTCTACAGTAGGACTTACCTAAGCATGCAGATCCGTTTTGATTGGGCTCGTGTCCCTCTTCACAGATGCACTCGCCCACCGGCACCATCCATTCCCCTTCCGCGTTGCAATGCATGCGAGGGGCGGAGCCTCCTTGTGCTACACTGTGGGGAACACACGTCCCACTCACAGGTACCAGGGCTGTAGGCTCCACCCCTGAGGGTGTGGCCGGGTAAGAAGCCAGGTAGAGATTAGTGGCTGGGCAGCGGCGGTAGAAGATGGACACACCCATTAGAGAGACGCAGGCCCCACTGTCTACAATCGCCACCACGAATCTAAGACAAGGGTCAAAGGTCATAATATTTGTCAAAAGACCAACTGTTAGTGTTATTGTAAATATAGGGGCAAAATGAATGTTCCATATATGGTGTGGTGAATACACAGCTCGGTCTAACCCTACCATAGTTCATTTTAATGGCCATTGCGTTACTTACATGTTGTATACTATTAAGTAAAAGGTCCAAAAACCTATTAAACTGACTTGCTCACCCCTACTCCTGGCTGTGGCCAAACAAAACGCAGCAGAACTTATGCCTGGTCGAATGAGATCATCATTGCATTAACCCATTGAAGTATCACCACAACAAACTAGATGCCTGTGCACTTGAGTGTAAAGGTATTTCTAAAAATAGGCATTTCTAAAATAGTTCGAACCTCAGGGCTCCTTATGTCATTTAAATGTTGCTGTGGCTGTGACTTTATAAGCAAAGACCTTTCAGAAACCGGTAAATTTCTACCTCAGTTTAATCTGTTCATCTGCTAATAGGCCTACTATTAGTCTACTTGCACAGTGTTGCTTTAGATCAGATGTCTTTGTTTAATAGATCATGAAGGATGATCAAAATGTTGCTAAGTGGGTGAATTTATTTCACCTGGCAGGACATTTGGGCAAAATGAAGGTATATTCACTACACCGGGAATGATTCTGGAAACATTTCTGTCATACCCATTGCGTGTGAGTGGAGCAAAGCTGCGGGTCTTGATGTTGATGCGTCGGTACCGGTCTGGTTGGTACTGATGAGGCAGACTGGGCTCCACCTTAGTAAAACTCTTATCTGCTGCTATGGTATCAATCTTCACCCAGCCCTCCCTCGTTTCCTTCTCTCCACTGGATGGCTGGACACAAGGAGGTGGGGGAGAGGAGGATTGTGAAAGGAGAGGATTGTGGAAGGAGAAAGCAAGAAGTAAGCATAAGGAGTTGAAGGATAAAATAATAAGTATGTAACAAGTGATGCAGTCACAGTCATCTGAGGGACTGTGAAAGAAATGGAGAGTTCTGGAATGGCCAAGTCAAAGCCTGGATCTTAATCATATTGATTAAGCTGAACAAAACACAGACACAGCAGAAAAAAATCAGCATTGAGGAGTGGGAAAAACGTTCTCACAGTTTATGTCAGAGACTGGTTGACAGTTATAGGAAACGTTGTATTGAGGATTTTTCAGCCAAGCGGGCAATACCAGCTGTTAGAGCATAGGGTAACCTAACTTTTTCCTCAGTAGGAAATGGCATCTTTGTAAATCTTTTTTTAAATAAATAATATCATGGTTAAAAATGCATTGTTTTTGGTTCAATTACATCACCTTTATCTATAGAAATGATTTGATAGCAGATCAAATATTGATACGTTCATATGTTTTTAAAATAACATATATTTCATTGTTTCACATGACTACGTTTTCTATGATATAGCCTAGATTTGGTGACCGTCATTGTCACAAAACACAACAATCATAGCCTCAGCAATAACATCTAAAAATATAATAATCGGTTAAATTAAATCCAAATAAAATGTAGCACATCCAAAACATACCAGTCTGTAAAATCGTCCTTCTCCCACCTCCGCAACCTTGCCAAACTCAGACCTTCCCTCTCCCGTCCTTCTGCTGAAATCCTAATACATTCATTCGTAACCTCCATCTTGAAGACTGCAACTCCCTACTTACCTGCTTTAACCCAGCATCCTTCCATAAGCTCTAAATGCTTCAGAACTCTGCCGCCAGACTAACTCACACCATATCACCCCTATCCTCTGTGAGTTACACTGGCTTCCTATCTCCCAACGTATTGACTACACGATCCTCTTACTGACATATAAAGCCCTAAACAACATTGCCTACCTCCCCAACCTTCTTCTTCAATATAAACCTCTGTTCCAGCACTGTACGCCCCCTCTTAATCCCCAAGGCTAAGCTCAAAGGTTTTGGGGGACAGGGCATTCTCTAGGGTGGCTCCCAGGCTCTGGAACTCTCTCACCCAAACCATCTGTGACTCTGAGACAATCCCCATCGTCCAGCAACGCCTCAAGACTCATCTGTTCAAAATGGCCAACCCATAGCCATGCCCAACCCCCCTCTCTCTGTTTTCTTCCTGTTTGTCGTTTTTTGTTATATGTTCCGTTCAGTAAAGCGCCTTTGGGTCCTTGAGAAGCTCTACATACATTAAATAAATAATAATAAAGTAAATGTGTAAATAAGGACAGGTTGCAGTGCATTCTCGCGTCCGCGGTTGTATCCGACTTATCAATCTGCCATGACATCTACTCTTACTTTGAAGAGGTTTTGTAAACCGCCCTTGGAGATGATCGTACGTCTCTCCCCACACTTGAGATCTTTTCTGAGAAGGTTTCATGAATGAGGGCCAATGAAAGAGCGTAGGCTACCATCTGCCTCTCGTTGAAAGCCTATTCAAACCCATGTTGTCCTGTCAGTGTGCACTTAGGTAAAGTTAGGTTTAAAATATTTTTCCTCAAAATACTGCAATTGGGTAAACGTTTCTGATGCGACTCATTTCATAGACAGCTTCAAATGTTGTAGGCCTTGCTAGGCTACACACTGCGTGTCGATTCAGGAAGCCATACCTGCCCCAGCAATGACCAATATGGAACTAATTAAATATAACGTGGCTCATACTAACTCTAACTAGAAAATAGTATAAACAATGAATGTTTCACCTCTGCAGCCCACGTCCTCTCCAGCTCTCTCTGTGAGTCGGCCTGCTTGTAGTACAGGGTGAGCGTCTCTCGGCAGGAAGGCGAGGGGGAGCGCAGGCTGGCACAGTCCCGCACAGAGAAACGCAGCGTCACAAAGACCCGTGGCACTGAGTAGCGCAACAGGAAGGGCGTGGCCAGCCAGTTGTCCTGTGGACGAGGGTTCTGGTTGACGTTGCAGACCTCAAAGGTCCGGATTAGTTTCCCCCGGTCGTCCAGAACACTGACCTCATCCCACTTAAGGAGCAGTGACAGAGAATGGGAAGAGGCAGGGAGGTGAGAACAAAAAGAGAAGTGAGAAATAATTTAATCCTTTATAAATCACAGAATGGGACTTCCTACGTTACCAAGTAGTTAGATGAGTTATGTCCAAGAAGCACCTGGTATTAGTGCTGTGGTGCTATTAGACCTGTGTTGGCTTAATATCATTATTACTAGACCATCTAAAATGCCAGCTAGTGCTGTGTGCTAGTCCTGTGGTACTAGTGCTGCAGTGCTAGTGCTGTGGTGCTGTGTGCTAGTCCTGTGGTACTAGTCCTGTGGTACTAGTGCTGCAGTGCTAGTGCTGTGGTGCTGTGTGCTAGTTATGTGGTACTAGGGCTGTGTGCTAGTCCTGTGGTACTAGTGCTGCAGTGCTAGTGCTGTGTGCTAGTGCTGTGGTGCTAGTCCTGTGGTACTAGTGCTATGGTGCTAGTCGAGCGGTGCTAGGGCTGTGGTATTAGTGTTGTGTGCATGTCCTGTGGTGCTAGTGCTATGGAGCTAGAGCTGTGTGCTAGTGCTGTGGTACTAGTGCTCTGTGCTAGTGCTGTGTTGCTGTGAGCTAGTGCTGTGGTGCTGTGTGCCAGTGATGTGGGGCTAGTGCTGTGGTGCTGTGAGCTAGTGATGTGCTGCTGTGAGCAAATTACGTGGTGCTGTGTGCTAGTGATGTGGAGCTGTGAGCTAGTGATGTGGTGCTGTGAGCTAGTGCTGTGGTGCTAGTGATGTGGTGCTGTGTGCTAGTGCTGTGGTGCTGTGAGCTAGTGATGTGCAGCAGTGAGCTAGTGATGTGGTGCTGTGAGCTAGTGCTGTGGCGCTGTGTGCTAGTGATGTGGTACTAGCGCTGTAGTGCTGTGAGCTAGTGATGTGGTGCTGTGAGGTAGTGCTGTGGAGCTGGGTGCTAGTGATGTGGAGCTGTGAGCTAGTGATGTGGTGTTGTGAGCTAGTGCTGTGGAGCTGTGAGCTAGTGATGTGGAGCTGTGAGCTAGTGATGTGGTGCTGTGAGCTAGTGCTGTGGTGCTGTGGTGCTCTGTGCTAGTGATGTGGTACTAGTGCTGTGGTGCTGTGTGTGTGTTTGAAACTGGTTACACTCTTAAATTGAGAAGATAAATAAGAGGTCTATAGAGTAGTCCGAAATAACAAAAAAACTCAAAATAAAAACTGCTCAAAGACTCAAAAAACCCTTCATATTTATTTATTTTACAGTATTAGAACATCAGAGAATCATTTTTCATGACAATTTAATTAAGTGACCAGTATTCAAATATTAAACATTTAATTAATGGTTCCCTGTGAGTAAATGTCCTTTTAACTAAGACTCAGTAAGACATGAGGGAAGAAATTACAAGCGGAACAGTACACTGGCCTAGAGAGAAAAATGGAAGAAGTTTCTCAGTGAAGGTGCAGCCGACAAATGAGTAAATAAGAGACTCGGCCTCAACATTATAGAAGAATACCTGACCCTCCTCATAGTTCACAAACACCCCAACCTTCTTTGGCTTCTCTCTCGGGCAGAGTTTGACCCAAGGCCCAGTGTAAGCCCTGTATTCAGTAATATCCCACTGGCCCACAGTCCAGTAACCATCTGCAGGACTTGGTGATATGTCACAATTCTTTCTGGCGATAGACTCTCTAGCCACTCCTAAAACCCACCTCTGTTTCCCCTCCACCTGCACCTCATAGTAGAATCTCCCTGAGGAGAAACCTTGTTTACCTAAAACACGGGTATTGTTATCAAACCTCTCTCGCTTAGCAGGGAGATTCTGTCTTGTTTGTCCATGGCTCACTTGTCTCCCGTCTTTAGACAGAACGAGACAAGGATGGGCTGTATCAGGGTCTAGAGTCACATCCACTGCACACTGCTGTGCTTTCCTCAGCTCAACAGCACTCAACTTTTCCATCTCTTTATTGAGGGGCTCTTTCAGCAGACACACAGCTCTCCTCAAAGTCCCTACATACAGACCGGTGTGAATGTTGATCTTAGACCAGTTCTTGGTGTCTGGGAGGGTGGTACAGAAGGATGGGGGACTCTGAAGGAGTAGGAGATCCTCAGTGTTTGAGAGCTGCTCCAGCTCTGTGCTTCTCATCTGCAATTCGCTAATTTCATTTTCCAGCTTTCCAATTAGGCGTTCGGCCAGCTTCTCTGCTGCTTTCTTCTTGTCCTGAATCCCCCTTAGATGTTCAGCCTGGTTCTTCTCAATGGACTGCATTAAAGCAGTGAACACCAGTATGCCATTTGCCATCTCCTTCTCTGCATCGTTCTTGCTGAGTTCTACCTCCTGCTCAATCTTTTTCACTTTCTGCTGCCTCTCCTGGATCATCTTCCGCACCTCACACATGGTCCTCTCCATCTCAGCCTTCCTCTTTCCCAGCTCTTCCTCCACAGGGACTGTGTTGTGAGTCTTGTGGTCTGCCTCGGTGCAGAATTTGCATACACTGATCAGGTCGCTCCTACAAAACCTCTCCAAAGGTCTTTCGTGTTTCTTACACACCCTTTCGCTCAGATTGGCCACAGGGTCAATAAGCTTGTGTTTCCTTAAAGACTGTACTATGCGATTATGCGCCAGGTGAGGCTCACAGTAAGAGGCCAGACATACCAGGCAGGACTTAAAGGCCTTGCACTCCCCCTTGGGGCAGACGTCACATGGTACTTCCCCCAGGTTTGTGTGTTGGGCTTGTCCAGGGGTGAGGGGTGCGGCTTCCACCGGAGCCAACGCCTTGAGCTGAACAACCATTTCAGAAATGAAAGTATTGACACAAAGCTTAGGTTTTTTGTCAAATGTCTCTTTACACAATGGACACTGGCACAGCTCAGCGGTTTCCCAGTATCCTCTGATACAGGCCTTGCAGTAGCTGTGTCCACATGGAATGGAGACTGGCTCAGTGAACACATCAAGACAGATGGAACACTGGAACTGCTCTTCGGACAGGGCCAGGCTGGAGAAAGCCATTTCTGGAAACACACCAAGGAAAATCTAAATGTATTATATTCTGAAATCATTATTTTACTACATTTTTGTCAATTTCCATTTAAATTAATTGCTTACAACGAAAGATTTAATGACGTTTAATGATTTGTCTTGCTTTGTATATCTTTTTTTATTTTGTCACGTTAGAGTTGCATACTGTCGCTAGATAGAGGAAACAGAAAACATTCGTTTACCTCTCGAGTGTGTCTTTGGGTCCCAGGTGAATTAATCGTTTCTGAATCAAAATGAACGAATCGTTCGCAACACATCACTACTGCAAACCCTGGGACATGATTTTCACCGCATGAAGTGTTGGCTACTGCCTTTTTAGTTTTAACGGAAAAATTACATCCCACTCATCCAGCCCTAACCACCATTAAATACACACGTCTTGCAATTCACTCCATTTTGTTTAGCCTACTTCCTACTTCCTTTCTCAACTCAACGCGTCTGCTGAAAGTGTCTTTTATTCAAATCTGATGATTCTTATAAGTGTTCTCTAAAAATAAATACTGTAGTAGGCCCATTTAAAGCAGTTTTGGGATAGATTCTTCAATAAGCAAAAGCTAAATCGTCTTTATAATATCGAGGTTTCAAATAAATGCAGCCTTCAAAACATGTCGAAACTGGTAATGAGTATAATAATTCAGCGCGTTGTGTTTCCATTTTCTAACACTTTAACTTTATTCGGTGGGGTTTTACGGACGTCGCCATCCTAACTTTATTGGTGCCAACCTGCTGTGTTGTATGTAGTGTGGCCATAGACAGGAATCATCTGACAAAGCGTTACTAAAAATAAAAGTTTTACACGGAATTTGTGTGTCTTATTTTATCCACATAAAATACTTACAGCTCGATTTACAGTAGTAGATTTGACGTTTTTTTTTGTGAAACGGGATTTCATTCCATACCGAATTCCCTGAAAGAACGAAAGTAATAGATGAGAGACCGGAGTTTCGCTTAAGCAAAATTACGTACATAAGCCCTGCCTTCTGCTCTTATAGAAATAGGCGGTTTTCGATATGATCATAATGTTTGCAGACAATCTGGTTGATCTACAAATAGCATGAATAAATAACCTTAAACGCAGCCTTATTATATATAGGTCAGTCAATCACAATGTACCCACGATGCAGTACAAACTACTGTCTTTAATTGAATACTGCAATAATGTTAGGGCTTTCCCAGAAAAGTACCACACATAATGAAACACTGATAAGGTTTTGGGTTTTCATAAGCCCGTCCTTCTGCTCTTAAAGAAATAGGCGGTTGTCGATATGATCATAATGTTTGCAGGCGGTTTTGTTAGTCATACCCATAGGATACACAAGGATGTCATTACATGTGCAGGATATATCAGGAACCTTAACAACCAAGGCATTATTAACAACCAAGGTTATACAGTAGGATGTAAGCGGTTATACAGTAGGATGTAAGCTGTAAAAGGTGGGATGTAAGCGGTTTTATACCTCTCAACATTTTCTCTTGCCCTGTTTCTCTATTTTTTCACTTTCTAAAGTGGTAGGGCCTCAGGCAGATTATCATTTGAAGGAAAAACATTTTTATTTTGGTAATCGAGGATAGGAATGTGTCTTACAGTGTGAATCGTAAAATACGCTGTGGCTCAAAACAAGCATGCAGGTCTGCTGAATATGTAAGATGGAAATGTAAGTGATTATACAGTAGGATGTAAGTGATTATACAGTAGGATGTTGGTGATTATACAATAGGATGTAGGTGATTATACAGTAGGATGTAAGTGATTATACTGCAGGATGTAAGTGATTATACAGTAGGATGTAAGTGGTTATACAGTAGGATGTAAGCAGTTATACAGTAGGATGTCAGCGGTTATACAGTAGGATATAAGCGGTTAGACACTAGGATGTAAGCGGTTATAAAGTAGGATGTAAGCGGTTATTCAGTAGGCTGTCTGCCTGTAAAGAATTTGCTTGTAGCCATTGTGCCCCTGTGACAAGCTGAGCCTTTTCTGTTGTATGAATAGCAGCTTCTGCTTACTGTCTGCATTCTGCATTTCATTATAATTTTCCAGGGACCTGACACTGGATCTGGTCACTGGGTCTCTGTCAGTGTGTCAACTTTGCTAGGGACCAGACACCGTAATGGGTCACTGGGTATGTCCTAGGATGTTATCTTTGCCATGGACCTGACATTGGGTCAATGGGTCTTTTATAGTGTGTCACCTTAGTCAGGGATTTAACATCCCATCGGTTACCGTGTCTCTAACTGTGTGTTACCTTTAAAAGGGACCTGGTACCCAATCAGGTCACTGGGTGTCTGTCAGTGTGTCACTGTTGCCAGGGACCTGACACCCTATCGGTTCACTGGGTCTCTGTCAGTGTGTCATTTTGCCAGGGACCTGACACCCTATCGGTTCACTGGGTCTCTGTCAGTGTGTCACTGTTGCCAGGGACCTGACACCCTGTTGGGTCATTGGGTCAATGTCAGTGTGTCACCTTTACCAGGGACCTGACACTCTATCGGGTCACTGGGTCTCTGTCAGTGTGTTTTCCAGGAACCTGACACCTTTTTGGGCCACCAAGTCTCTGTCTGTGTGTCACCTTTACCACTGACACAGGGTTGACAACTGAAGCTCTGCTAGTTTGTTCCCATAAGTGGCCAATTAAGTAATGATAACATCAATGAGGTTCTTATGCTAATGGTAAAGATCCATGTTAGGAGAGAGGTAAACAGAGAAGAAATTAAAAGAAAGATGGATGGAGAGAGAGGCAGAGAGAGAGAGAGAGTGTGTGTATGTGTCTGTGTGTGAGTCAGTCAGCATGTGCGAGTGCATGATAAAGAATGTGACTCAGAATGCGTTTGTGCGAAGGTGAGGAGAGAGGTACTGCAGCCACGATGGGGAGCCTCTCAGCCAGGCATACATGATGAGTATGTGTGAGCGCAGGGCTAAATGTGTGATAGCATGTGTGCGATGCCACCGTACTCCCATGAAAGAAACAAAATGGAAACCCTCTTGCTTGGATTTGTTTTCGTCATTTTTAATCCCCCTTCTCTTTCCCTTCCCCCATAAACATTCCTGAGAGGAAAATATACAGATTGGGAAGATGGGGGGGTGGAGAGAGGGTAGTCATCACTATGATTTAATCTGAACAGAAATCCCAGAGAAACACCAAATGTACAGTGACATAAGACCGGGAGGTGCACAGTCTTGGACACCATGAAGGACACAGAGAGACATGGGGCAGGGAACTAGGGGAAGAGAGGTGAGGTAATGGGGAGAGGGGTAAGAAAAAGGGGAGAGAAGAAATACGTGAGAATGGAGAGAGAGGGCAGGAGAGGTGAGACATAGGGGAGAAGGTAGACAGAGGGGAGAAGGTAGACAGAGGGGTAATAGGGGGAGAGAGAGGAGCAGGTAGAAACAGAAGGGAAGAAATGACAGGGGACCCGAGGCTCTAGGCCCCAACACACTGGAGGACAGGAGGAGGAGCAGAGACCCACTGCCCCCAACACACTGGAGGACGGGCAGGGTCAGAGTGGATGAGAGATGCAG
>JACXGK010008156.1:12689-23388 GCA_016801125.1 Novumbra hubbsi
CAGAGACCCACTGCCCCCAACACACTGGAGGACAGGAGGAGGAGCAGAGACCCACTGCCCCCAACACACTGGAGGACGGGCAGGGTCAGAGTGGAGGAGAGATGCAGAGGAAACACAGGAGGACAGGAGGAGGAGCAGAGACCCACTGCCCCCAACACACTGCAGGACAGGAGGAGGAGCAGAGACCCACTGCCCCAACACACTGGAGGACAGAGGAAGAAAGAGAGGGGTAGTAACAGTGGAAGGGAAGCGGTGGAGTGTAGTGACAGCAGGGTTGATGGTTGCTCCTCTCTAGGTCAAAGGAGCTGGAGAGAAAGCAAGAGGCAAGGGCGGGAGGCAAGATGAAGGGAGGAATGTATCCACAGGCCCTCAAGCAGAAGACGAGATTGGATGTAAAGAGATAGGGAAGGGTTAACCAAAATCGCTCTTCCTCGCCCCCTCTCTCCTGCCCCCTCTGTGTCTCTCCCTCTCTCTCTCTCCAACTCTGTTTCTCCTCCTCTCTTTGTCTCTCTCTCTCTCTCTCGTTTATTTTCTGCTTCTCTTACCATGGGGCCCCGGGTCAAATAACCATATCTCCATCTCAGAACCACTTCTCATCTCTGTGGCTCTATAAAAAATACACTCATGCAAATGGAAGGCCTCCTCACAGCAATCAGCATCATCCTGCTCGGCTGACTCTAAAACACACCCGGGCTGTGCTGGACTCTATAACGCGGTGTGTCGTGAACCCCCCACGCAGAACCACCGAGGACCACGGGGTACAGCGGTGCCCACAAGGTGTGTGGATTCGAATTGTGTAGTTCTCATTCATATTTCAAATGAGATATTCAAAGTCGCTCGGTTCCCCTTGTTTTGTATAGCAGCTACATCAGTTTCCACTTGCTTCTGCTTACCCCAGTGTCCGGATAGGTGGTCCATCCCAGCTCGGAGGTAGACTCTGTTGTGTCCAGCAGCATCACTGACAGAGGTGAGGCGGAGAGAGAGGGGACGGAAAAGGGGGAGAAACATTTCTGTTGTTATAAACGTGAGAAACAGATGATTGTTCTTCCGTGTGAGGAAATGGCCTACCTAGCAATTCTACCCACGTTTCCCGCAGTGACTTTAAATGCTGGCACCGGCATTCTACTTTAAAGCTCTTAGATGTGAGCTACTTTCGGATTAAGGAAACAAGCAAATTTCATGTTATTTTTAAATTGCAGGTGGAACATGAAACATGAAAATTGCTCCTATCTCTCATTCTCTGGTTATTTTTAGGAGTGTTTGGGACAGTGTTGAAGGGGGAACTTAACCATCACTTTGATGTTGACACCAGCACAGACAGGGTTAACTCAAAACAAACACAGTGTCTGGTTCCATCAAGCCTTTCACTAATCAGCAAACCTAATTAGCACAAACGAACACACACACACACATGCAAATACGCAAGGTGCATGCTTGCACACACACACACACAGAGTTGAGGTAGATGAGAGAGACAAAGGAGAGACAGAGAAAGAGACTTGCAGAGCGCAGAAGCAACATCAAACATATAAAATCCATCCCAGACATGTTTAAAAAAAAACATGTATCTCTTTCAGCCCCGTAACTTTATTTCTAATCAATACAACTGGGTTCTTTGCACAAAAGATGAGTGAATCTCAGATGGAGGGAAGGATACTGTCAACTACATCAGGATCAGTGAGATGTATGGTGATCTGGAAAAGTTGTCTGGGCAGACAAATAGCCCATCGACCCTTGAGGTGCCTTGCCATTTCCATTTCTATTTCTTCACTCTGTCCTTTTTCCCTCTCTCTCTCCATCTCTCCTCTCTTCACTCTCCTCTATCTCTCTCTTCACCCCTATCTCTCCCTCTCCTTATTCCCCGTCTTTCCCTCTCTTCACTCTCCTCTCTCCTTTCTCCCTCTCTTTATTCTCCTCTCTATCTCTCTTCACTCTTCTTTCTCTCTTTTCACTCTCCTTTCTCCCTTTCTTCACTCTCCTCTCTCCTTTCTCCCTCTCTTTATACTCCTCTCTCTCTCTCTTCACTCTCCTTTCTCCCTCTCTTGATTTTCCTCCCTCCCTCTCCAATCCCTTGTTCTCTTCTCTCTCAGCCATCTCTCTCACACTTTCCCTCTATGATTCTGTCCATCTCTCTTTCTCTTTCCCTCTATGATTCTGTCCATCTCTCTCTCTCTTTCCCTCTATGATTCTATCCATCTCTCTCTCTCTTTCCCTCTATAATTCTGTTCCTCTCTCGTTCTCTCTTCCTTTCATGAACAAATTCTTCGGCATTATTTGTGCAGATGAAGACGTCCACAAATGTGTTCTCCAATGTTATGTTTCCCCTTTTGTCAGTTGTTATCAGTTTAGAACTCTCTTTCTCTTTCCTAATGTCCATAACTGCCTCTCTTCCTCTCCCTCTTTGCGTTCCTTCCTTTCTCACACAATAGTAAACCAGAATTGTGAAAGATAAGGTACTTATTCACTTCATTGGCAGAATGTACATAGACTTTCAGAGCATTTAATCCAACTAATGAGGATTTATTCATTAAGCCATGATACCGTTTACACAGCACACTAGAGTATAATGCCCAGTATAGTCACCAAAAATATGATAAAGGCAAATATAACGACATACATGGACATAAAAAATAGATTTTATTTTAAGTATATGTCAACTTAAAACGGCACATATTGACTCCTCTCCTTTATCTTCTTTTTGCCACTTGACTGCCACTTCTATACTAGAATGTATCAACTAACAGAAAAGCAGCACAAAGCTTTTGAAAGAGATATGGCCCTAGGCCAATACCCAACCTCCTGCCAGTCAACTCAATGGCGATGCCTACAAATGACTAACTAATGTAAGAAACCCTTTTCAAAATACAGAATGTTTCTTTCCAAATGAAGCCATACTGGGTAAGTAACAATACCAATGTTAACCTCCAGTTGATGCAGAACAAACAATATGCATTTTGGTTTTATAGTTGAAATCTAATGTACTGATTGTGGATAAAACATGTTTACTATTGATATGGTAAATAACAAGTGAAATTGTGTCCGAATTTTTCAGAATATTAAGCAGTTAATAGAGATGTTCAGAGATCTGTTCAACACAGAACTATAGGTAACATATTATAGTATAAATATAACTATTGTAATTATAATTATAGGTAACCTATAGGGTATAATAACTCTAACTATAGGTAACGTAATATATCCCCATGACCATGTCACCCTCCTTTAACCCATGGATTCACATCCTCATGACCATGTCACCCTCCTTCAAGCCATGGATTCACCATCCTCATGACCATGTCACCCTCCTTCAACCCATGGATTCACCATCCTCATGACCATGTCACCCTCCTTCAACCCATGGATTCACCATCCCCATGACCATGTCACCCTCCTTCAACCCATGGATTCACCATCTTTATGACCATGTCACCCTCCTTCAACCCATGGATTCACCATCATCATGACCATGTCACCCTCCTTCAACCCATGGATTCACCATCCTCATGACCATGTCACCCTCCTTCAACCCATGGATTCACCATCCTCATGACCATGTCACCCTCCTTCAACCCATGGATTCACCATCCTCATGACCATGTCACCCTCCTTCAACCCATGGATTCACCATCTTCATGACCATGTCATCCTCAATCAGCTCATGGTTTTATCATTCAAAAAGATTTCTTCCCACATTGCATGAATAATGTTGATAATTATCGTGACCTGGACCAGAACTCATTGCCAAATACAGAACACAGAATTAAATCAAATTAGAGTAGCACGTTCTAGGCATGTACCAGCATATTGATACGATACCAGGGAAATTACTCGATTTGCAATATTACTTTTTATACCATGACAAAAGAGTCTAATACATCAACAGTGTATTTCTTATGAAATAATAGCAACAATGAATGTTTTATTATGAAGGAACATTTAAAAACATACCACAGAATTACCAAACTCATGAAAATGTTTTTGGGGAATTAAAAGGTATATTGGACAGAGCAAAATAAATATATATATTATGGCTGACGGAGTTGACTTAAAGTGAATAATGTTTGTTCTTAGAAACGTGTTCAAGTAAAAAACGTGTGTGATAATACTTGTGATAATAGTACCTAAGCAATTTAAAAATGTTTGAATGTATTCCACGTATATATGTTTTGAACAGCAGACAGGACAGTACTGCAAAAATCAAGCCTGCTAGTAATTCGTATATTTCTGGGTTGATAAATACAAAAACATGTTTGTTACATTTTGGGTACATGCCTAAAAGTATGAATCACACCAACTGTTTTTTTTACCACTTCACACATTGTCAGTTAGTACACTTGGTAACCTTTTAAAAATGTTGTCTCTTAACAAGACTTAGTCACTATCTTAATCTGTTCCCTGTTTAATAGTACAAGCCTGGAAGAGCATTACCAAAGGGCAAGGTCAGTGGGTCTCAGACTTCTGGGAGCTACTGCAAGTCTAGGATTTGTGACCAATGACCAAGTACGTTATTCATTTGGATGTTGTAATAATCTCAATAAATGTGTTGCCCTTAAATATGAGGACATGTACAAAGAAAGGTGGTGTTACTATTTCAAAATGGTGGAACCAATATGAACAAAAAAAAAAGTGTACTTTGAACCCCGGAGTAACCTAGGACTATCAAATCCAATAATTCCAATAATTATGGAGGACACTGTATATTTCAACCACCAATCATCATCTTGAAATTAACCGTAACATTAGCCTCAAAGATAACTATAGATTGAACTTTCTCCTCCAATCTAGCCGTACTGCCCCTCAAGTTCTCTCCAGTTCCTGAAAGATTCAGGCCACCAATAAAACTGTACTGTGTTTACAGCAGTAAAAAAGCCTTGTGAGGACTTCATTACTACTACAGTGTAAACAGCAGTAAAAGCCATGTGAGGCCTTCATTACTATTACAGTGTAAACAGCAGTAAAAGCCCTGTGAGGCCTTCATTACTACTACAGTGTAAACCGCAGTAAAAGCCATGTGAGGCCTTCATTACTATTACAGTGTAAACAGCAGTAAAGCCCTGTGAGGTCTTCATTACTTCTACAGTGTAAACAGCAGTAAAAGCCCTGTGAGGTCTTCATTACTTCTACAGTGTAAACAACAGTAAAAGCCACGTGAGGCCTTCATTACTATTACAGTGTAAACAGCAGTAAAAGCCCTGTGAGGTCTTCATTACTTCTACAGTGTGAAGAGCTGTAAAAGCTATGTGAGGCCTTCATTACTACTACAGTTTAAATAGCAGTAAAAGCCATATGAGGCCTTCATTACTACTACAGTGTAAACAGCTGTAAAAGCCCTGTGAGGTTTTCATTACTACCACTGTGCCTCTGGCTTTCCCATCTCAGAGTAAAGACACTTAAAGTTTGTCGCTGACATTTCAGAAATCTGCTGAGTCCGCAAGCTGGGCCTGAGTGGTGGGTTAATGTACTGTCCGAACACTCCTTCGCTCGACTTCCTGTGGATCCATCCCACTTTTGTTATTCTGTCTCCCTCTCTCCCCAATACTTCTCCCTTTCTTCTCCTTCCATCTGTTCCTGTGTCCCTCATCGTTCCCTCCTGGTGTCTATTATTCATCTGTAAAGTGACAGTGGGCAGGCATCTCTGTACCTTAAATAAGGAGACACTAACTCATTCATTATTGATGCTGGAGCCACTGTTTGGCGAGGGAGGTGACGTCGTAGAGAGAGAGAAAGAAAGGAGAGAGACAAAAGTGAAAGACAGATAGACATACAGACAGAGGGAGACAGACAGAAGGAGACAGACAGAGGGAGACAGACAGAGGGAAAGAGGAAAGGTTGTAATTCAGGAGACAATGAGAGGACAAAATAAGAGAGAAAACAGCACTGTGCGTTGACAGGTAACAAAGAAGGTATTGCTTTGGACTCCCTTTGCCTCTCTCTCCACCTCCCTCTCTGCATGTATTTGTGTTCCACTGTCATTGTTGTATTCACTTCACACGAGTGGCCTTTCTTGCTCCCCCCTCAATCACGGCCTCTCTGTGTATGCGTCATAGAGTTGTTCCTGCGCGAGTGTTGTGAGGTGTTGTACAGTGTCTCCATATGAGTTGGATCTGAAGGGAGATGCAGGCTGCGTTGTCACACTTTCCAGGCAATAGGGTCAGCTGGTACTCTACAAGCCTCTCTCCGTTAATATTCACGATGACCAAAATGGTGTGCTTTAGCACCTCTGCAATTGGCCCAAACTCATGAAGCACACACACACACGCACACACAGTGTGAAGGTAAGGAATGCAAACACTGTGGCACGGTAACAGAACCAAACACTGCCATAATCGCAAAAACTGTGGAAAATATGCACATGGACCAAACCAATCATAAACACGCATATGTGCTGTACACTCCCACAGACAAACCAGACTGACACACATATACACTCCCACAGACAAACCACACTGACACACACATACACTCCCACAGGCAAATTACATCGACACACTCCCACATATCGCACAAACATACACAACCCAACGTTCTGTGGCACAGTAGGCATTGCGCTTGTGTCCTGTGCCCTCCCATCCATCGATCTGCACCCTATCTCCTAATGTGCTCCAGATGCTCCATCCTTTCTCAGACAGTCAGCCAAGGACAGAGTCTACTCCACACCATCATTACATGCAACCACAGAGACAGAGAGATTTGCAGGGAAATAGGGAAGAAAGCGAGGAAGGGAGGGAGGGATGGAGGAAGGGAGGGAGGGAGGAAGAGGAGAAATGAAGAAAAGCAGGGATTAATTTGATTCCAGGAATAAGCTGAAACACGTCAAGGGGAGTTATCGAAATTTCCCTCACTGAGGGAAAGTGCTGATGGGAAGGCCTGGGTCTGTTACAGGCTGCATAGCTTAGCTATAAAGCATGACGTACGTCACTATTCCAAGACAGGTACCAGCAAGACTGGTCTTCAAAGTAACGTCTGCATTTAGGTGAAGCTATGCGGCGTTTGTTATCCCTTTCTAAACCCTCTGTGTTTTTTCTGGCTCTCCCTAGGCCCAGCCCTGATTTCGTCCCCGTCTAGCTCAGTCTTGTTCCACACTTGTTGGTGGAGGGCTAATTTCAGTAAGCATTTCTCTCTTTTCCTTGACATGAGTTATCTCCTCTCTGATAGACAGTGACAGAGTCTTTGGTCTGTCGCCTTGGGATCAAGGCTACCGACTCTCAGAGGTGACATGTGACTCGCGGATTTACATCAGGAAGGCCTTTTTGGACCTGCCTTCGCGCTGGGGAAGAGGAATTTTGCCTGGAACATACCATCGTTCTAGGAATATTTCCTATATGCTAATGGTGGATGAAAAGAGAGTCACACTCTGTGTTAAAGCTTCGAATGGTAATATTTTGCAGGGTAGAACCCGAAGACACACTGTAAATCACTTGAGTTAAATACTGAGTGTGTGACTTCCTTTTTAACCTACACTTTACCCCATAATCATCTCCTATTCCACATGTTTTGGGTGTGCATATGCTCATACCTTAATATATAATTATTGGAAAAATAGGAATTGGAAGGTGTTTACAGAGATGTTAGGTATTAAAGCATTTTCATTAGACAGTGTAGGCTATATGTTGCCTAATGCATATGGAGACCATTGGTTTCTATAGGCATAACTGAACGTTTGAAGTATAACTCATCTCTTACATTTACTATTTTTGTGAATTATAAAATTGTAATTGTTTTTGAAATTCCCATAATCTGTTCTTTCTGATTAAGTCATCCAAATGTATTATCTGCATGTGACCGTGAAATCACGGGAAGTTTAAGAAAGACATGTATTCATAAAAGCTTATGGCTACTTCTGTTTAACAGACTTATTTACAAAGAGGATACTGAATAATGTTATTTAAAGGTTGAGTCAAAATGACCCACTCGGTTTGTCAACCAGACGTCAATATGGAGTCCATCCTCATGTGCCACGAGTAGACCGACAAAGCCTGATAAACGGGGAAAAGTAGGAAAAGTGAGTGTAAAAATGGTTTCACGGCCACAAACAAAGCTCACAGTTTTACAGCATCCACCATCTCACACAAAGCCATTTCAGTCTTCGTACATGAGAGCAAAGCACACATTTTTAATGACAGAGCAAGCTTTTAGCAGGAGAGAGGTTTGTTCCTAACACTCTGCTTTGAGGCCCCGGCTACATTTTATCACAATTTTATTTATAATGTCCAGAATGAACAACTTCTCCCACCCGTGGTAAACTATTTATTCTGCCCAACTAATACCAGAACCTGCAAATGGACCCACACTTATCCAAATAACTTAATGGTGAGATTATAAAAGACCACAGCTAGATAGGTGGCTAAGATAAATATCTTATTAAACCTGAAACAAATATATATAGACTACATTTGATGGCAAGCATTTTATTTCCATTTGTTATTAACAAAATCTGCAGACGGTGTTACCCAGAGAAACTTGCCGTAGTGAGTTCCCAAACGTTAACCTAATTCGTCAGATACGCCCCTATAGAAATGTAACTTCACCACCCTTCCTTTGAAGTAAGAAAGAATGCCATTTCATTTCCCCATGCTCTCAAAGTGAGACTGATCTAAAAAGACTAAATATATTGTATAGTCCAACTAGTCAATAAAATCAGTCTGTGCAAATCGCATTTTACGGTACCACCCACTAAACATAATCAGGAATTTTAGAATACAAACCGATTTAGTCATTGAACGGATTGACGTTGCCTCAGAGATGTATGATACCAAACATGTTTTTCTTTCTATACATGTGGGGACCTAACGCCTAACGTCTAACGCCTAACTTAACCTAACCCTACCCTCGATAACCGTAATGTTATGATTGAACTTAACCAACCCCCATCTCCTAATTCCAATAAGCAATGCCTAAAACAAAAATTCTAAAATTTCTAACATATGCCCAATTCTACGTTTTCCCCTAACCCATGTGTGAGGACATGTCAAACCTTGAGGGGACCGGTTTCACAATTTATTCAGGGACTTCAGGCACAAATAGAGGATCACATTCACACACACACATAGACGAGGATCACACATATACAGACACAGCTGGGGATCACACAGACATAGACGAGGATCCCACACAAACACACACACAGACGAGGATCCCACATATACAGACACAGCTGGGGATCACACAGACATAGACGAGGATCCCACACAAACACACAGACAGACGAGGATCACACATATACAGACACAGCTGGGGATCACACAGACATAGACGAGGATCCCACACAAACACACACACAGACGAGGATCACACACAGATGCACAAAAGCAAAAGCTAAAAGTGAGTGGTGTAATCCGAGGCAGAACCTCTGGACATACACCTCTGGGAATACACTCTAAATAACAGACGACAACTGCTCCCTGAAGCCAGTATAGTACAAACCCAAATACATGAATCAGTAAATGCAGGAAAAAAAACTGGAATTCACAGCGAACACTGACTCACAACACACCCACAGCCAAGAAAGATAGAAACAGACACTCAGTCCAACAAAACAAAATGACACCAATGGTCACTCACACATATACATACATACTGCCAGTCCATCAGTCATAAGTGAATTGAATTTAAATGAAATAAAAATCACAGCCTCCCACTGTTTTCAGTTGTTGGCAGTACCAAATGTTTTTCTGTGGGTTTTAGAGGGAGGTCCTTGATATCAGGTTAATACAGCATTAGAGAACAGCTCTGTCAATCATCCTGCACACAGCAACAGTCAGTAGGCCAGTGACCTAATCTAACTGCCACATATTTGTCTCTATCCAGCCCTCCCCCGTCACCACACACACACACACACTCTCTCATCTCAGTAAAGACCATCTGTTACATACATTGATTGCAGCTCAAATCCGTGGAGTTACAATGAGTGGTCCCCCCCGCTTTGACACACAGACTGAGTCTGATGAATACACACTCGTACTCCTCAATCAAAGCTATGCTGCAGTGCATATCAGTCATCATCGCTCTTCCTTCAAATAGTGCATCGGCTTTTCAATGCTTTTCAAATTAAATACATACCGAGGCCTTTCTAAGAGATGCATCAGAGTGTGCAAGGAGCCTCTAGACAGATGCAAAGTCGCTCATTGCATGCAAACACCCATAAAGAGGTGCGTAGAGACACATTCAGACACCTAGACACACAAACACAGCAATCTTAAAGTTCATTCATTGAATGCGGATTTGTGCAGTTCACAGTCCCTTTCTGTTCTACTCTTTTTATCTCCCTTTCTATCTGTCCATGAGTAGGACTTTTAAATCCTCCTCTCAGTCTCATCAGACACACAAACATGCAGAGGATTCCAAAGCAACAGTGTTACAATCCTTCAAAATTGCAGGCAGAAAGAATGAAACAGGAACATGTAACAGTAGAGGACAGACCGACAGATAGTAACAGGAACATGTTACAGTGGGAGCAGTAAAGGACAGACCGACAGATAGAAACAGGAACATGTTACAGTGGGAGCAGTAGAGGACAGACCGACAGATAGAAACAGGAACATGTTACAGTGGGAGCAGTAGAGGACAGACCGACAGATAGAAACAGGAACATGTTACAGTAGGAGCAGTAGAGGACAGACCGACAGATAGTAACAGGAACATGTTACAGTAGGAGCAGTAGAGGACAGACCGACAGATAGTAACAGGAACATGTTACAGT
>JACXGK010008157.1:0-23201 GCA_016801125.1 Novumbra hubbsi
TGCTGCCACTATCTGTCTGTCTATTATCATTTGTAACTTCACCTGCCTCACTACCTTTAACATCATGTCAAGTGGTGTGCTGCCACTATCTGTCTGTCTATTATCATTTATAACTTCACCTGCCTCACTACCTTTAACATCATGTCATGTGGTGTGCTGCCACTATCTTTCTGTCTATTATAATTTATAACTTAACCTGCCTCACTACCTTAACCATCATGTCAGGTGATGTGCTGCCATTATTTGTCTGTCTTTTGTCATTTATAACTTCACATGCCTCACTACCTTTAACATTTTGTCAGGTAGTGTGCTGCCACTATCTGCCTGTCTATTATCATTAATAACTTCACCTACCTCACCACCTTAACCATCATGTCAGGTGGTGTGCTGCCACTATCTGTCTGTCTATCATCATTTATAACGTCACCTGCCTCACTACCTTTAACATCATGTCAGATGGTGTGCTGCCACTATCTGTCTGTCTATTATCATTTATAACTTCACTTACATCAACACCTTAACCATCATGTCAGGTGGTGTGCTGCCACTAACTGTCTGTCTATTATCATTTATAACTATCTTTCCTTCTCTTTCCGTCCTTTCTTCCATCTTTCCTTCAAAAACACATTTCCTCATTGCAATTCCACAAAATACATGACATTGGGTGAAGTAATGTGTGTGTGTGTGTGGATATGCTCTCTCATACAATAGGCATGTAGTGTGTTAGTAGACACAAACACGCCAGAGCCTGTCTTGTGTAGTCCAGGGCTTTGTCTGCTGCTCCATACTTAATGTATATATAATAATACATCTCCCGTTACATTTAATAATATTATCTAAATCTCAAGATTAGCTTAATATAGGAGTGCAGCTAAAGTAAAAAAAAAATTGTTATTGTCTCCTCTACTTAATGCAACATTACACTTCGTTCATATGTTGACAATGATAATACTAGAACAATTACTGAAAGCCATATTTCTTTAACCACACGGTGGCGCTATAGTGGTATTCCGCATTTGCAAGCTCACCACGCTTACCCTGTTTGAGTGAGAGACTGGAAAAGAGGTAGATAAGCACACCTCTTATCATGGACCATACACTGATCAAAATGTTTTATGTAACACATATTAATCACAGTATGACAAGTCAATTAAATCAGATTTTGGTTTCCATTGACCATTGACGTCATTTTGCAGAATACATAATATACAGTAAAGATTTTGATCTTTAATATATTTCCTTCAAAGAGAGCCAATGTGTGATTTAAGTGTTCCCTTAATTTTTTGGAGCAGTGTACTTCTGTCAATTTCTTTGCTAATAAGATCATATGTATCCACCACACAGACCGAGAAAACATGCCAGATGCTTTTGGGTTTGTACTTGCCAGGTATGTCTAAACAGGAAATTAGTTCACTTTGAATTTATTAGACAGTAGCTGTGAGCCTGTGGTGTTTGATCCCTGTAAGATTTGTGTATGACCGTTTGTGGTGGAATGCCTGAAAACTACATACACCCTTAGAATACCAGTAGCTCCTGATCTGTTGCCAAATATGAAGACTATACCTTGATAGATCATGTAGGCAGTTGTAATGCACCAGTGCATAATTAAAAGGTTAGGGGGGACCAGTCATACGCTAATAAAACCAGCAGGACAGATGGATACAATAAAAAAGGTACAACTCAATAGCGTTTGGTGTTTCTGGTGTTTCTGGTTTATTTCAGTTTGTTTTCTTTCTTAATTGCCACAACAGAATAACAAATAATGGACCAATGGCACAAAGCAAATCTGACAATGATTTGCTGAGTTCCTTCTCTACCAAAAACAGAGGAGTAAGGCTTGAACTAGAATATCAAATGACAGATAATTGCACAGCACACGCAGACAGAAGGGAGGTGTTCACCCCAGCCCACCGCGACAGATGAGCTTACCCTTTACTAAGAGACTCTGAGCTATACTGAAAACTTTTTTATCAGGAGGGTCAATTGCCAACATACTTGGATTCCTCCAGCTTACCTGCTGAAGGACCAGCCTTGCCTGGTCTTCGGGAGAGAGAAACAAGAGCAATTAGTGATAACATGTGTGTACAAATGTTTTCTGTCTGTACTTAACAGCTTGCCTGGGGATGTCCCGCAGTAGCCTGAAGCATTGTTCGTTTTAGACAAACTATATAAAATTCATGATCCTTTAGTTACAGATGTGAAAGAAACATTTTACTTTTGATTTAGATGGATCTGTCTTAAGTTGACAAAGCACACAGGTGGTGTAATAAATCAGGCTCACCTGCAGGGTATTGACACATCTGATTGATGTGCTAGATGGCTGGCAGCTTCTTGTTGGTGAGAAAGCTGTGGAAAATTAGATGGAACATGAGGCAAGCTCATGCTTGGCTCAGTAAAGTAGGTGCGGTTAGAAAGCTTTTGCATTTGCCTTCTAAGTTACACATGCTTAGGCCTGCTGCAAATTCTAAGAAGATGTCCACGTCAACATGTTGGACCGCGAAAGAAGTGAAGGCTTGCTGCAAGGGATACGAGCGGTCCTGTCAGAAGTCCAGCAGGGAAAACAACAATTGTTCGATAATGCTAGCCGCACTCTGATGAAAAATCGTCTCCAGACTTTCAAATTGAAAGTTATGGAGAAATACAAGGATTTTCTCTGTAATGCAGGAACAACCAGGAAGCGGACTTGAAGGCGTTGCAGCAAAATTGCCAGAAGTCTTAAGTTGATCTGCTTGATCTGGCTAAGCAATGAAGTGTTGAGGATAGAAGTGTTTGTGGGATCAACAAGGGTATGGAGACCGTGTTGTAAACTGAGTCTTGGACCTGCTGGAGTCAATCCATAGGTTCGCATCTGAAGAACACACTCAACAAGCTCTTAACCGCAGATTATATAATATTTCATGAACATTTTTTTGATTTTCATTACAATGAAGGAAAGTGTAATGATTTTCCAGCAAACACTTATTACTACCACACTGTATTACTACCAACATTAGCTAAAACGTTATTATAGTATGAGGAAATATACTTAGAATATATGCCAGTAACTGTGCCCAGTTGAAAGGCCTGTTGTGTCATTGGACAATATGAGTTTCTTGTCCTGATCTTGGCAGTTCTTAGATCTGATGAGACATAACACAACATTTGTTCCAGTGCCAAAAAAGTCTAAAATAACAAAAAATCAGTTCATAAAATCAGTGTTGAATTCTTTAATAAGCAAGTGACAGCTGACATCTAGCTACGGTTTGTGTAACAGTGATCAATGTTTCAATGTTACAAAAACGTTAATGTTTCATCCAACATAGATGCAACATAGTTCCTCAACTAATCACAGTATTTTAATTAGTAGGAGCTAGCTAAGATCATCAGAAGTTTTCACTCCAGCATGTTGCCACGATCTGTAGAGTATCAATAGACTGTAGTTTTGCTGTGAACTCCTGATCAAAAGCATTGTGGAGGTCTAACGGTCTCTCTTAATTTAAATTGAGCTAGTTATACTACATTCAATAAGCTAATCAAGCAGTTAAAGTCAGAACATGTTTAGAATGCATGTGCTTATCTAGTAGCTATAGCTTATTAGTCATTACAGACTTATAAGCTATAGCTACTAGATATAGTTTTCTCAGTAATTTCAGACAGTTTTCTCAGTAATTTCATGATACAGGTCGATCAGAAGGGATGTTTTGCACAGGCATTAAAAGTTTGCAAGTCCCTAGGAATACCCATACTTTAACTTCAGATCCTTCTCTGTCTGAGTTGGTAGCACAGTGCCGGGGACGATGGTCAGACAATGGACATGTCTGCTCCCTCCCAAATATTTTCATTTTGTTCTAGAACGTTTCAAAGTACTAGCACACTGTCTATCTTCTATCTTCAAACACAACTCTGAACCTTAATGTCGGTTACATTCAGTTGTGTTCATTACAACCTTTCTGTCAGTAACTTATTTTCACCTGGGTCACCAAGTTGGTGCAATTACAGGTGAGATAAAAAACCAGCAGGCAGGAAGTGGTGTAAGACTTCCATAACTCTGATCTTATGGTCCATGTAAGCAGCAGAGGAGCTTCTGCAGTGTGTAGTTTGGCTAGTCTCGGCTCACCAGTGGTTGGTGGTGTCAGATTCTATGATGTGCTTGGTTGATGGCGCTCTTTGTCAGCCACACCGTACAGGATACTGTGTTTTTCTACTGGTTTGGGAGAAACAAATCTACTTGCTCCGTCCACAATGTCCACCAGGGAGTGCTCTGGCCCCATAGCTGCAGCGTTATTAGGACTTCCTGTAGTCACTGGTTTTTTATAATAAAAACTGAGGGCTCGGTGGGGGATCCATCGCTCACTGGATCAGAAGACCTCGTGTGAACTAAGCTCATGAGACATACGTGGTATCCCTTAAGAATCGATGGCTATATATAATAATTGATATGTCAAAAGTTTTATGTTATATACTAAGGATCATAACTAATTTGCTATCAAAAAGCTTACAAAGTGCATCAAATTGAAATATAGTAATGTTGCAAATTCATTAACAGTTTGGTTTGTCAATTAACTAATTAAATGATAAGTTGCTTAGAACTGTGAGTCCTGAACAACATTGGCAACATTACTGGAAACTGTGGTTGATCTTCACAAATAAAGGTTCCCCATTGAAACAGAAGAAATGGAAAACAATAGTTGAGTCAGCAACAGCTGTCCATAGAAACTCCTAACTTCCTCCCAAGGGCTCATTTGTAGCACTTTTTAGCACAAGGTTGGACCGTGATAAAACTGATTTCATTTTGGATATAATAACATTTAATTAAAAACCAAATTATTACAAGATGCTGAACCAGACAATACCCCTTGGCTTTCAGAGCATTGCCCAGCCTACTGCCATCTCAAAACCAATGCCAGATTTGTAAGGAACTGTAAAACCAATCACTGAGCTGAATTCAGCATCTAGTTCTTTTTTACTCGTGTTACTTAACATACACATAGATACTTCTAACATCAATGCCTTGTTTGGCTTTTGGATTTAATGAGCTAACCTCAGCTGACCTAGGCTTATCTGACCCTAAGGCACTTCTCATGACTGCCTATTCAAATGCCAGCCCTTTGTATATACAACCTGATACTTCCGACATCTATCACCACAGATCATTTGCAGAAGAAGCATTATTTGATCGTTTCCTTCCTACATCTTCAACCTGATTTCAAATGGCAGTTAAACAAAATAGGAATCAGGGACCACACAGTTCTTGACAACATTGCCGCATTACAAATGTGTGAGACCTCCTTTTGAAAGCTTTGCACTATGGTTTAACACTATGCTCTGTGAAATCTGACCTGCGTAAATGGAGAGAAGATGGAGAAAGACAAACCCAATTGGCCCTGCTTAGGCTCTATTGTTTTATTAGACTGCTTACAAAGAGGCACTGAACACTACACTTCAGGCTGTACTATTCTAATCTCATTACAAATGCAAAATGTTACCCTACAATATTATTTTGTGTGCTAAAGTAAATGGTTCAACCACCAAATCACCAACCTCCTTTACCCACTCCTTTTACCCAGGGGTCAGCTCTTAGGTGTGCATGCCCAGACTGGTATGCAAGGGCATTTGCTTTGGCACACACAGGCCTCTCACAAAGGTCTGGAAAAAAGTGGTGTTGGCCGCCATCTTGAATAGTGATGGTACCTGCTCAGTGTTGTTAAACAAATAAGTTAATACACCTGGAAACTTTTCAAACAATGTTTATGTCTATTCATCCTTCTTGTAGCTAAGGGTCTTCAGAATCCACTATATAAAGCACATCATTCTACTATAAAGGATGATGTCTTGAGAGGCCAAAATGTCAAGATAGTGACAGGCAGATTTTAAATCCCAGACCTTTAATGGTTAGTGAGAGCAGCTGAGCATGTTTTGAATAGATATGTTGTAAACTAGTAGTGCACAAAAAAAAAAGTCAGAGCACTAAAAGACAAATTTCCTCTGTCCCATTTCTTCTTCAGCGCAGATGAAACAGGAGACAAAGTGAGAATCATTTTGTGCACTGGTAGTTTCAGTTCTTAACAGCAACAGGTGCCACCAGAGCAAAGTCCCTTACGAAGAAGCTGATTGGGTCGGAGCCCCAGGAGGGTTATGGTTTGAGGATACAATTTCCTCTTTGACATTGTTGAGTTCATCCTAACAAAACTGAAATAATGCACTGCACAGATTGGTAGTTGCTGAGGGAGGGCTAGAGTCGCTGGTGGGAGGAAGCTATTGATGGTGGAGAACAAGGTTTAGGGATTTCCTCTGCCATTATCCATCATGGAAGAGTTGAAATTAGAGTGGACTGCTTTTGATCCTTTGAAACAACAAGTTAGCTGGTATTTAAAAGCTGGTAGTTGTACAGTTAAGGCATTGTTTCACCACAAACGTTTGTGTATCTTCATGCTGCCTAGCTCCTCTGAACAATGGGAGGACCCTTGGAAAGATACTTAATGAGGATTTACAGGGACAAGGATGTTTAAGGTGTTCCTCAAAGTGCTCTTATACTGGTCACCCATCTCATCAGGAGTGGACTTGTGACAATTAATTAGGAGGTAGGCTGTATTGACACCTGGAAGACAGACCTGTCAAAGGATGATGTTTCAAAATGATAGCCTGATTAGACACAACTAGCTCACATACATCCAGGTCTGAGAAAAGTACTTCTTAATTGATGATGAAGTCAAGTGTTTGTCCAAGATTGTGTGTGGGGACCATGACGTGCTCTTCCCTGGTTTAGACAATCAAGAAAGTTAAAGATGTGGAAGACATTTTGTTGAATCTATATGAATGTTGAAATCCCCAAGGTTAACAAAAGTTAGAGGTGTAAGACAACCATTATGTCTGCTCAGAAAACTCAATAAGAGACTGCATTTTAGGAGGGTGATGGATAAGTATCACAATAAGGTACTGCATTTTAGGAGGCCGATGGATACATATCAAAATAAGAGACTGCATTTTAAGAGGGCGATGGATAATTTTCACAATAAGAGACTGCATTTTAGGAGGCCAGTGGAAAAGTATTACAATAAGAGACTGCATTTTAGGATGGCGATGGATAATTTTCACAATAAGAGACTGCATTTTAGGAGGGCCGTGGATTAGTTTCACAATAAGAGACTGCGTTTTAGGAGGCCGATGGATAAGTATCACAATTAGAAACTGCATTTTAGGAGGGCGATGGATAAATATCACAATAAGAGAGTGAATTTTAGGATGGTTGAGGGATAAATATCACAATTAGAGACGTAGCTCATGCTTCATGTACTTAACTGATATGCCAGCATGGTAAAGTAACATTTTCAGCTCAAACAATCATGGTTGACCACCCCCCTGTGATGGGCACTGGCCTTTTCTGGATAGTTATAACCAGGTAGAGATTTTGTTCATTTCTTTGTTTCCATCTGGCATAAACCGTTGCAAGTCATTGTTCTTGATGCCCTCTTGTAATATTAGACTTTTGTTAGACGTTTACTTAAATTAATTACGTTACAACATTACAACAAGCCCATTATCTATTCCATATGGCATGATTCCACCGTCTGCATCAGTTCCAACTGGGGACTTTTATTTTGAAGTGATACCTCAGATTTAAAATATGTTTCTCACCACACACAGGTCTAACTTAACCAGCTAAGTAACTGTTGCAGCAGGATAGTAGTACACATCATAATGGAACTTTGCTCTCTAGTCCAACAGGACTTAGCTAATCAAAAGGCAAGTGTGTTAACATGACATTATGCAGGCATGGGGCTTCAGTGTTTGCTGCCAGATTAGTTAACTAGCCAACGGCAACTCAGTCTAATGTAGGCAAATGACTGCGAAAGTAAATTAAGTAAAAAATACCATAGCACAACAAAAGTACTATTGTAGCTAACAAACCAGTCGCTGCTATGATGGTATTGCTAACTTGTTGACTATCTAGCTAACTTAATTTCATAGTTAGTGCTTTATTATTTGACAATTTAGTTGTTGCATACATTGTAAACCATATTTTGCTCTCTTGTCTACAATCACCGGCAGCTAGGTAACGAAGTTGTATACTAGATAGCTGTCTACACGGTAGAGTGCAGTTCAGTGAAGGTTTTGCTACGGTAATTAAATGACATTCCTTAAATGAGATTGCAATGTTTGAATATACAACGTTAAGTTACCAGTCAAGCCAGCTACCATAGCATCGAAGTCACACGAATTAGCTAGATATATTGTGCATGCAGATGGTATGGCATTGAACAGTTTTAAACTATCCATTAGTGTTACTGTTAACCATTGTCTCGTGGTAATTTCGCTGGGTGTTTTGTTTTACAGAGCACAATCACAATGCTTAATTGTGATGTTAACTAACTAGTACTGTACTATTAAAAATTGCCCATGATATGGACCGTTATGTTCAGGTGTTATAACATGTACTGTAGCTTTCTAGCTAGCTAATTGACAATCAGGAAATTAAAAAATACAACACTGTTGCAATCGTAACAAGTAGGACGCCAACCCTGCAGCTTGACAGCTACGCTAGCAGCTACGCTTAGTCTGTCTTTGTGATTGGAGTGTCTATGGCGGAGTTCGGCGCAAACGACGGCTTGTCTCCATCGAATACTGGGGGTACGGTTGCCGTGGTAAGTGATGAAATAGAAGGGAAGGCGCATTGCGAGGTATCGGTCTTGAACGGGGACTGTGGGATAACGGCAGACATGGTTGGCTCCGGATCTTTCGCTTTACCTGTCAGCCCGGGGCTTGAGACGACCAACAACGCCTCTGTCGGATTGGATTCCAAGCCAGGAATTCCACGCAGGAGCAGCATTATTAAGGTAAAACATTTGTATACAGCATCAAACGACATAAAAAGACGAAGATATATGGTTGGCAATGTGGTTAGGATAATAATGCATATTTGATCTAACACTTGGTGCGTTTGTTATGCACGTTGATTTAGCAACCTCGCCCACAGGCACATACAAACAAACACATTTTATAGATGATAATATTTATTCGTCAGGTGGAATTAGACCGAATGTAATTGCATTTCCAAATTTACCATGCCGATTAATGATCCTGGGCCTAGGCCTAATTTATGAGTTGTCATCTAATGGGAGTTATATCTCTTTGTTTAATGTCTGGACTATTTGACAGAATTCATAATATTACTTTTTGAACCTGAATGCAAAATAGTTTACGTTAAACTATTTTGCATGCCTGGAAGCTTAATGCAAATGTGTAAAAAAGTGTTTAGGTTTAGAGGCTACCAATTCCTGTTGTCACCCACAGTTTCCAAATTAAATCGGTGCCCTTGCTTCTGAAAACGTTTGGGAAGCATATCATCACATGAGGCTGTGTTGTTTTTCTTTGCCTGTAGTAATTTAATTTGTGCTTTTTCTACCAAAATAAGTTGGTAAACCGCAGCTATAGGAAACACCTACAATATTTTACAATCTACGATTGCTGAATAGTTTGGAAGGTACATGTGATGCTATCATATTTATAGTGGCAAGGGTTTCTGATTTGTTGTTACATTACACATACCCTTTCATACCTATCAGTAAGTAGTTCTGATGTCTGTTCTTTATTGTTTGCTCTGCATATAAAGCAGATGGACAGGATACATGGATTACAATCAAGGCCACAAGCTTTTGCTTTGTGAACTTTGAAAAAATGTTTATTGCTATTTTATTTTACATAACCAGCTAAATACAAAGCCTCTCCCTAACCTGTATCTAATATGAGTGAAAGAGTTTTATCATTTGGCTGTTAGCGTTGTTTCCATGGTGAAATTACATGATGAGAGGAAACTAAAAATATAGTTTCAAGCTGCTTTTCAGCGGGTGTCTCACAGCAGATGCTGGTTCTTACTATCTTGGCATAATTGTGATTTGTGAGAGAGCCTAGCTTGCTTGAACGGCTAACCACGGCTTCAGCCTACACAGAATAAATGATCTGTCTAGCGATGATGAGTGAGACAGGAGGGGAGTTTTGAAATTCCAAATTGCAAAGCTTGCTTGGCTATTTCTCTTTCACTTCCCACTACTGCCATGTTTGTGTTAACAATTGGTAAAGATCCACCCAAGAAACCGACACGTTAAACCCCAACCCAAAACCAACCATGGTTTGAATTCTGTCATAGTTGATCCATTTCTCTAAATATATATTTTGAGGGCATTTTATGATATAGGATAGACTCTGGGAATGTGAGCGGCGTGTACCGAAATAGCAGTGGCCGGAAATGAACCCATGATGCAGCGATATTAGCAGCAGAGTCAGTGGGTTTAGATAGCTAGACAACCCTGGGTCACTCACAGCCAACGCATTTCCTAAGCAAGATTCAGATCTAGTTCTGAGGACTTCTGTTGCCATTAGAAGTGTTTTGAGGTGCGGGTGATTTCCAGCAGATTTTCACCCCATTTTTGATTATGATCTTCCGGAGAGTGTATGTTTAGGGAAGTCTGGTTTTCATTGAGACTATGCAACTATAAGCTTGAATCCACATTTGATACTAAATCTCTGTCTCAATAATGCCTACATTGTTTGCCTTGACTGAAGGGTTGACTGGATTCAAGTTCCACCGTCCAATTTTTTTAGAGCAGTCACCTCGGCACACACAAGACATAAAATCGTTAGGAGTTGCCAGTTTGTTCATTGTTTGCCTAAATGGAAAACGGTTACACTTCAAACCTCAAATCTAAAAAAAATGTCTTTTTGTCACCCAGTATTTTCAATGTAGAATTTCAAGTTAATTTAATTACAATATACTGTGCATGAATAGAGTACAGACATTTGCATGCATTCTCAATACATTGCTGAGTTATACTCAAGGAGGACTACTACGTTTAATTTAAAATTCACACATTTTGGTCACAGAGTATCTTCTATCTCTAAATGACATTGACATGGGAGCATAATGCATATAAATGGCAACAATGTGTTCACATTTTACATTACAATTGATGAGCAACAGAAAGAAATCAAGTTGTTATAAACTGAAGTTGACAAAAGAAATACAATGTAATTCTCTCTCATGTTCGGATTTGACCATTAACAGATAAAATGACTGTGCCATTCCTAATGTTAAGAACAATGTCTAAGCATATTGTTCTTGACCACCTAGCCTAATATGTCCTGATGATGATACTGGCAGTATATTAGTACAGATAATACCCCGGTACTTAGCTGGTCCTCTCCAAATACAAAAACAAAGATATGTCCTATTACCTCATTAGCTAGCTACCTATCTGCCGCATAAAAAAGACTGAATAGCAGGCAAAAAGGTAGCAAAATAACTTCAGTCTTACCTTTGACAAAGTATATCCCATGGTTGAAGTCAGTTCCATTTCAATATCACAGCATAAATAGTACATTAGCTAGCTAGCTTTACTTGCAAACTTCTGATCCGGCAGCTATTTGCATTCTGGAAAATCTGTTTACGTAAGTTGCTAGGCAACCAGCATTCAGTGTGACTAGCTACCCTTTGGCCAATGCGGCTATGTTTTCTTGCCACAAAACGTGAATATTTTGTAAACCGTGCACTGAAATATTACACAAAACAATAGAAATGCAATCGTAAAACAAGACACACATTTGGGTAGCGGTCATGCGTCCATTTATTTTTATATATATATGTATATATATGTATATGTGAGATAAAGTAAATAAAGTGAGGGGGGGCTCACCCACTTAATAATTAGCTGGACATTCAACACATTTGTATACTGATCATGTCGGACGCAAGCATGTGGGAGTGTTTGGGGAAAACGGAGGGTGAGCACGTCTGGTACTGACGTATTGCTAGTTCAATCATTTTTAATTCCATCTTATTTTCCATTTTCCATTTATTTTGCCATAATGTATCTCCTAATAACTTGTTGCATTGAGGCTACAGCATGAATTTACATTTTTGATTTAGCGTACAATATCATTGAGTGGCTAACTAGAAACAATTAGGGTAACATGCCTTGCTCAATGGCCCAAACGATTGTTTTCAAACCTTTTGATTACAAACAGCGATCTTTCAGGCCAATGTTCCTACCTAAGTGCCACTCAGATTTGGGCAATTGTTAAAGTTAGTTTGTTACCAACGTGGAATTGGCTGAAATAAATCAGTTTGGACTGCAACGCTCTCTTTGCAACACTCACTTCAGCAGTCTATTTTCACCTAAATTGCATGTGGCTTACATTTTGTTTTATTATAAGTTTATTATACGTTATAGATGAGCCAACTGGTAAAAAAAAAATCCTTTAGAGAAAAATATCTAAATGTGCATCCTGGACATTGTCTGTGTGCTTTTGGGATATTTACTTGAAAGACTGTTATGGAACATGTAGTTGACACCAATGGAACTTCTCTGTTAATTATTTGCTTGTACATGTTAAATTGTATTTAAAAATAACATGTTGATACTGTGATTATATTATTCTTTAATACATTATTACCATAATATTATTATTTTAATACATGTTTCTGACCAAATTAGGTCAACATGCTGGCCAGTTTTGGACCTGTTACAGAACTCTGGTCTAACTGCCCAATACAATTTTATAGGGAATAAAAAACACTGTTTTTTAACAATGTTCTCCAACATTGAAACCTCTATTCTAATAATCACTTTTTTTTGTTCAGTCTAAACTAGTGAATGAGCTTCCAGACACATTCAGGTTTGTCAAGGTGATCTTTGGCAAAGTTGAGACAAGCTGTTTGTTTTGTTTTTTTTGCCATCTGAGGCTTTTACCTATTTTGGAAGGACATCCACCTTTTTAGCTAGGGATCTGGAGGGAAAGTTTTCACTCCAACTGGACAATGACCCAAAGCACAGCTCCGAACTGTGCAAAAACTATTTAGGGAAGAAGTGGTTAGCTGGTATTCTGTTTATAATGTAGTGGCCAGCACAGTCACCGGATCCCAACCCTATTGAGCTGTTGTGGAAGCAGCTTGACCGTATGGTTTTTAGTGCCCATCAAGCCAATCCAAAGGTTTACAAGGCTGTAATGGCTGCAAATGGAGGATTATTTGCCCAAAGCAAAGTTTAAAAAACTTTATTTAAATTAAAAATAAGAATGATTAACCTTGTCAATGACTAGTTCTTATTTGTTTAACAATATTTCCTATTTAAACATTGTCTGTTTTCATTGAAAAGCAAGCAATGTGTTTTTGTGTGTTTTGGCCAGTTTTGTACTGTGCTGTTATCGTAACATCCCATCTTTGTAACTGACAATTGGGTGAGTATAGAATAACAGTAGTTTTGATCCCTTTTGTAATGATCAAATGCCTTATTTAAGAGTTGGCCACTTTTACTACAATTGTCAAAATTCACACAGTTTCCCATACTCAAAACCTGCAGAGGTTTTATATACAGCGCATAACAAGGAACATTGTATTTTAGGTTGACATTCACATGAGATCCCCACATTTCTTTCATGTGTTTCATTGGCATTTCTATATATATACTTGTGTGTACAGTATGTATTTATGTATGCTTGGCTAACTTGTGGAAATGAGTGGGGCTATGGGTAGTAAAATGAAAGTTTAAGCATTAGTCTGCCTAAGTAGAATCGTTTTTTGCAATCAAGAAGGGATGTGGTTTAGAGTGAAAGGAAGAGACTTTCTGAGAATAGTAATACACACACACAGACTGGGCTGGAACATAGACTGAAAGAGTTGTGGTATTGGTTCTCTGAAGGGAGAAGGGGCCACAGTGTGTGCCTGAAATATAATCAGATGCAGACTTTGTTAAAACTGTGTTACTGCTATGGGTTGAGGATGATATTGGGTAGCTTTGAGTTGAGTATTTCATCAGCTTAGACCAACCAGTAAAATTGAGCAGATGAGTTGTTTTGGTTGTTATGGACAGTGGGCAAATCTTGTAACAGTTCACTTATAATAAACCTGAATCCCCCATTTCACAATTTTTTAAAGAGATACTGACTGCAACATAAAAATGAATGTTTTTATATATACCTTGAAGCATAATATAACGTCGGCTAGAAGTGACTTAATGACCACAGACCTGTTGCCCTGACCAATTGAGTGCATTGTGCTGTCTCACCTTAAAGCCATCACAGACCCTCTTCTAGACCCACTGCAGTGTGCCTATAGAGCCAACAGGTCAGTAGACAATGGAATCAACATGGCCTTTCACTTCAACCTCCAGCATCTGGACTCCTCAAGAACCTATGCCAGGATCCTGTTTGTGGACGTCAGCTCTGCTTTTAATACAATCTTTCCAGCTCTGATGCCGAACAAGCTTTCCCCAGCTTCAAGTGTCTGAACCCACCTGCAGGTGGATCACTGACTTCCTGTCTGACGGGAGGCTACACATGAAGCTGGGGAAACATGTCTCTGACCATCAGCAGGATCCCGTTAAGGCTGCGTCCTTTCCTCTCTGCTCTTCTCCCAGTACACCAATGGCTGCCCATCCAATCATCGATCCGTTAAGCTCCTGAAGTTTTAGGCTCATCTCATCTCATTGGGCTCATCTCTGGTGGGAATGAGAATGCCTACAGGTGGGAGATTGACCACCTGGTGAACTGGTGCAGACAGAACAATCTGGAGATCAACGCTCTGAAGACAGTGGAGATGGTGGTGGACTTCAGGAAGAACCCAGACCCACCCGTCCCCGTCCCGTGTGACTCCTCAGTCATTATTGCAAAGTCCTTCTGCTTCCTGGGCATAATCATCACCCAGGACCTCAAGTGGGAAAAAAACACTGTCTCCATAACCGAAAAAGCACAGCAGAAGATGTACTTCCTGTGGCCGCTGAAGAAGTTCAACCTTCCAAAGACAATAATGGTGCACTTCTACACAGCCATCATTGAGTCCATCCTCACCTCCTCCATCACCTTTTGGTACGCTGCTGCCACTGCCAAGGACAAGAGCAGACTGCAGCGTATTATTCTATCTGCTGAGAATGTGATTGGCTGCAATCTGCCATCCCTCGAGGACCTGTACGCTACCAGGACCCTGAGTCGTGCTTGAAAGATTGTGGCTGAACCCTCCCACCCTGGACACAAACTGTTTCAGTCACTCCCATCTGGCAGGAGGCCTTGGTCCATAAGGACCAACACCTCACGCCACAAGAACAGTTTCTTCCCATCGGCAGCTGGCCTCATCAACAAGACCAGACAACCCCCTCTGTCACTGACCCACTCTGCCCCATTAACTTAATGCATTGCATTAATGCTCTTCTCTGTACTTCCTTCTTGCACATTGCACTTTATGCTACTATACAGGAAATGTTTGCACATTTTATATTTACTGTCAATTTTATTTTCTACCTAAACACCACATACTGTGTTTTTGTCATGCACCATAGCGCCAAAGCAAATTCCTTGAATGGGTAAACCTACTTGGTAATAAAGCTGATTCTGATTAGGACAATCGCCAATGTGTTTAACAGAAATATATAAAAATGTCCTGGCCTGTACTCAGTAACATTAGAAGTAACGTTATAGCAGATTCATCTGGGAATCCAGATCCTGAAATGTGGCTTTTGTGCATCTTTTGTAATCTTTTTTTAATTGCAGTTAAATAAATATTAATTCATCGGACTGTATATTGTTACCATAGAATTTAGCTCCTAAAACTCTCCCTGTAGCAAAATGTTTTTGTTTACGTTTTACCAGCTAGCTAGTATCTTGTTGCCAAAACAACGACACAGCTGAGAGCATGTCGTTGAGAAATTTCCATCCAAGCAAAATTCAAGCATAGATATTTTTCTACTTAACCCTCTAGATCCCATAGCGGCCGCGGCTGGCTGTGTTTCTTTAACAATAATTGTTGTGTGAATATCACAAAATCTTCCTGAGAAAAACCTGTAAATGTATTACTGTACTCAATAAGCTAGCACCAAAACAGCTTTAAAAGTGAGGTTGGAAGAGGTTGTTTCTGTGTTGCTTGGTGGTGCGAAGTTGGAAACGTCCTTGCTCTTTGAAAGCTGTAATGATGTTGACGTGAGTAACAAAATAAACTGCATATATATATGTGTGGTGTTGTACATATGCTGTGAAATGTTGGTAATATGTATGGCAATAACACATCTGTCACGATATCTTGATAGATGAGCTGTGGAGCTGGAATGGTTGTTTGCTCAGTCTGGGTATTTAGCGTTGTAGTTGGTTACACTGCTTGTCACGTCCATAGTGTGAGGCAAAACCTAATGCAGACATTTTTTAAATGAAAGGTGAATTTAATTCAAAGAACACAAGACAAAAACTACACGAACTGTAAACGTAAAATGAAATGTGCTAAATGACATAGCAAAACATATAAACGACTTACAAAGAAACGTGCAGAGTATCCACTGTGAATTGAATTAAACAAAACGTGAACGTTGTGACTACAAACAAACAATAAACCACACCCTAAACTAAATAGGCTCCCCAATCAGAGACAACTGATCACAGCTGCTCTGACTGGGGAGCCCACAGTGCCACAGAGAAGGCTAGAGGCCTCTCTGTGTGTTATGTCCTGACCGTGAGCCCCAAAGCATAGAGAAGGCTAGGGGCCCCCAGCCAGGACATGACACCGCTAATCATATCATAGCCAATCTGGGGAGATCTCAAAAGTGTGGTTCATGCAAGACGACCAAAGACTGTATTTGTATCTTTCTGTGCTATATCGGTGGTTTGCAGCAGCATTCTAGAATTCTACTGGGGTCTAAATGGCTAAATGTTCGCTGCATGAAAAATATCCTGAATCTTCTGATTTGGTCTAGACCAGGGGTGGGCAAACTATGGCCCGAGGGCCAAATGCGGCCCGCAAGGCTGTTCCATCCGGCCCACGGAATGTAATAAAATTATTTTGGGGGGAATTGGTTGCTGTCTGCGCTCCTGAAATTAAAGCTTCTTCTCCGTTCGTGCCGTTTAATTCACCCATTCTGCTGGTTTGCAGGGTAAACAGCATTTTCCAGTTGCACTGGATTTCAGTTCTCATGGTTACAACACAGCGCTTTTGTATGCCTATCAGCAATTGGTAACATGTAGAAACGTTGGGGGGGAGGTTATAACGGCTCCGGTCGGGAACAGCTGTCTTGTCAATATTCCTCTTTAGTTATTTGTATCTCATTTCATATATCGACAGAATTCTTTTCATATTACAGCAGTGCCTTTTATATACCTAGGGTGTGTTCATTTTTGAAGATGATTCACGCTTTAGAATTCAGCTAGTTGTGAGAACAACTCTAAAGTGGACGTGTTTAATCATTTGTATTGTTTCTTTTTCACTAAGTGATTAGAATAATACGGATTTCAGGTCAGATGGTTAAAACAACTGAAACCTTTAGGAGCCATTATGCATTGTCTGACATTACCTAGCTTCCTCTCGCCCTGCTGATTTAGACCTATGTATTGATTGCTGCTCTGACTACCCATCTGTCCATGTAGTGGCATGAAGAGGTCTCTGTTTTTCCATCATTACTCAAGTCACACTCTGTATAGAGCTCATCTAGGATTGCCTGGAACTAAATCCATCAGGATTTGGCTTTTGATAGCTTTAGGGGCTCTATCGATGTCCTGCTGCCGCAACACCGCTCTTCTGATTGACTGTTGCTGTGTTGTAAACATGTCTGATTCCTCCCCCTGATTGGCCCTTTGCACTGTACCAGTGGTTCTAAAAACTCTCCTAGGTTCCATCAGTTTCATGTATTTGAGGCATACAGTATAGACTACTACATTACAGCTATTTCATTTAACAACACGCTATAGAGATGAAATGTTCTATTCACAATTGCATTGAGAAGCTGTTGCTATGCACAACACACAACAGTGCAGTACTTTGGCTAGACCCCTGACCTGGAAGCAATATAAATCTAGGAATTTCAGACTCTGTTTATGGAAGTGGAAAGACTAAAGAAACCACACCACCTACAGTACGCTTGTGCTGTTTTACTCTATAATAAAACCATTCTCAGACCAAAGATCTATACCAGAGATGGGACAACAAAATCTAGTTATCAACTAATTATCAAACCCTAGACTGCTTCATTGAGGTGAGTGACTTCGAAAAAGCTACCACAAAAATAATTGAGTGGCCTTGGGTTCTCAGAAGATGTATCCTATCCAGTCAGGCTACTTTCACCGTTATCCCACTACTAAGCGAAAAATTACCAGTAGGTTATTTTATTTTGACAAAAAAATTCTTGCTTTCTTAACTTCCAGTCCATTTGTACAGCCAGTGTATGATTAGCAAGAAGCAATGCCCAAATCAATAGATTTCACTTCTTTGCTGTCTTGTTCCTGCCAAAACAGTTGTGCTCCAAATGCCATTAGTAAATACATTCTTAAAACCTAAAAGCTAGATAGCTATCAGTATCCAGTATAACAAGAACATTTTTTGATAAACCTGAGTTGGAAGAGGCACTATGCCATAGCAGGAAGTACTGCTCCTCTAGAGTTGTTGTGTTTTAGGAATGGGAACATTTTTGACAGCAAGTACATTTATCAATGTATGTAAATAGATCTATATTTATCAAGTCTCACTGTCCTAGATGTCTCTCACACATGATACAAATCAATGAACTCTAACTGATTGTTTCTCCGTTCAGACAGTGCTATTCAACTCCATGGCGACATTTGTTCGTTTACATTTGTTTGCAGAATTACCCATCAGCCTCTATGGGACATTACTTGTGCAGTTTTAGTTTTTAGCATTCTGGTTGTTATTGCCCAATGTACTTTTTCCCTCTGCTTTATTTGTCGCTGGATACCACCCGACAAGCTAATTTCTGGTGCAAATCTGCAAATGCAACTTGGCATGACATGGCCATTAAATGTGTTTTTAGTGTTTTAAAGTTGCTTTCAACAAATTGAAATGGGCAGCGTTAGAGGTGCAGTGGTAAAGTTACCCGGCTTGGAAATTACCAGAAGTATACCTTCTCATATTCATTTTCCCCCACAATGAATTTCCTTTAAAACGAAACATGCATTTTGCAAAGAGAACATTTTCAAATGCATCCTCAAATAGGTCCTTAAATAGGCCATCTGTGTTTTGTTTCCTACAGGCAAGGCAGCAGAATGTGTATTCATTTTAGCCCTAGATTTTGTGACACCTGATCTGTCGCTAAAGTGTACTTCTGAATATTTATTTCTGCAAGACAAGAACATGGCTTTGAACCTAGTCAGTCAGTCATAATGCAGGAAATCTACTCTGGCTTACGTGCTAGTTATTGCTCTTACGGTTTATTTGACTCTGATTCTGACAACAGAGTGAACAGCTGGGAAGTTGTCAGGGGTGTTACATTCAGCAGGGGATAGATGTACAGTTCAGTTTTTTTATGCATGGTTCCATATGGTTCAACTAAAACAGACTAGACATCAACACTTGCATGCAGGAAATATCAGGGCTTTAGAGTCTTAATTTAGTCAATTTCTTTTGCACTTTTGAATGATGTGCCCTGTCAATGGTCCTCTTCGGTTGGATCTGAACTCAGTGTTCTAGCTTAGCAATATACCAAACACCTAGTATTTGGGCAATGTCATCAAACTCATACATTTCTTTTCCTGCTTTTCAGCCTCACGAAGGCCTGCTTTTATTGTTTTTTACGCCTCTTTGCTCCTCATGTTGAGAGATGAGCAACATACTCCAAATGTAAATTTCTAAAATCACCCCGATGCCTTCTTGTTCTCGCTTCCGTGCACTAACTAACTAGCTAGCTAGCGGTGCGCACCTGCACGTGGACCGGGTGACTCGGCAGTTGGCCAATTATCGTCCCAACATTTGTGGATAACACAGCTTTATGTTTTTCATGGTTTGCAGTTGTGTGATGGAAATTCAATCCGACAGTCAGTCCTGTACAACTTACACATTGTTCATTTCATATCCGATGTGCTGGAGTACAGAAACAAAACAACACAACTCGTGTCCCTGTCTTTATATGGACTGCACTGTAGGTTACTTTGTATTTCCTGAGCGTTTGCGTTTTTAGACCTCCAAATAAAGAAAATATGAAAGATTTATTGTTATAGTGTGATGTCAATATGTGTGTTGTTGTGAACATATCATGAATTGGTCCCTGAAACTAATATAATAATACAAATATGAAATATACTAGTAATACAAATATTAGTTATTTGAGGAGAAATATTTGTTATTAATATGATTATTATTAAATATACTAATAATAACAATAATCGTATGCTGTGACAACTACGCTTAATACATTAGAGTTGCCTTTGTTTCATTTTAAAACCTAGGCGGTTTCCAGTCGTGATGCTTAGCATGTGTCGATGATATTGCAGGTTACATTTTCTCTTTACAATTTGGATGAGGGTTATCAGTCTCCAGTCTTGGCTCAGATGTAATTGACAATGTAAATTTTACTCTTGTAGGTTTGTTGTTATAAGCAAAAGAGCAACATATGAGTATATATCTGTTTTCCTTAAGCTATTATAAGATTTCATGTTAATCGTTTAGCTGTTGTTCTATCTGCACATCTGGACTTCAATTATGTTTATCGTGCTTTGATTTCTTGTGAAATGTTATGTCTTTTGTATTCAGTTCTTTGTGGCAATAATCATATTATATTTAGAGTGTATGTAGGCCTATGTTAGTCATTATTTAGCAGTTGTGGTTGGTCTCGCATGTAATAAGACTGCAGGCATTGTGCAATGCACTGGCTCTGGACCGTAATGGGTCCCCCATGCATTTTTCTGATACTGACTTTTGTAAACTGCTCATTGAACTAGTAAAGGGGGTTTCAGTCCATTAGGGAATACAGCCCTGCAGGGTTTCTGGGAACCCGGACCAACACCCATTCACTCTAATGCACAAAAACAAAGCATCCTCTCCAAATCTCCCTAAGCCACAGTACAGGATTAGTAGTGCTATCAACTTTATTGAACATGACTGTGATTTTTAGCTATTCTCAGAAACACCCAAACAATGAAAGCCAATATATGAGTAAATTTTAGTCATTTAGCAGACACTCTTATCCAGAACGACAATAAGTGCATTCTTATGGAAAACCAATATCTAACAATCATGTACGCTTTCCTTCATCGAAGCCGTTAGTTGGCAGTGTACAATTAATGGAACTTCAGGTCTAGGCTTTTGATAAATATAATGTACTATGACTGTTACTTATCTGATATTGTATTTTAATTCTCTGAGTCATTCCATTTGATTTCAGTGACCGCATGTGAACCTTAAAACACCCATAATGAGAGCATGAACAGTGTGATTCCTAGATTTGGTAGACATTTTAAATTATATTCAGCATAATATCAACATTATTTGTTAACCAAATGTGTAGATAAATATCCAAAAAGTGTAACCCATATTAATAGGATTGTTTTGTGTGGCACACCAAGGACTCACCAACCAATAAGCAACCTGGCACATGTCTTTCACTCATTAGCGTACTCCATCTTGGGGACAGTGTAGCAATTTCTTCTCAATCATTGTTTGTGCAAAGATTACTGCAGCAGGCAAAATGGTCTCTACAACTACATTTAGTGGTTCACATGAAGCGACACAGTATATGGCTTCTCCAATGCTTCTATTGATGGTGCAATTGCATACTTACATTTCTTCTTTTTTGTTTTTAACTTAAATTCTGACCGCTTTCTGTGGAAGCTAGGCTATATAACTCACTTGGGAAAGATGCTTTGCAATGAAGTACCATTGAAAATGAGCTGGTGAGCTATTATTTCAGAGCACTACATCGCAGAAGAAACACGGTGGCTAAGCCAGCTCTGTAGATTTGAAGGTTAAACCGAAAATAACATGTTATTCACATGAGCAAGCGCTGCTGCTTGTAGCCATTGCAGTTTTCCACTTTTAGCTAGCTGTCAGGCTGTTACATTGTGCCACCCCATCATTGCGCAGTGCAGGGGAAAAGTGACCGGTGTTTGGCACCAGCATGTGGTCATCAGGTGGGCAGAGGGAAACTAGAATGCAATAAGCCCTAAAAAAATTTAAGTTTTAATGTCATCTGTTTACAAACAAGTAAAACAATTTGTTTCATGGTTGAATGTAAACTCCTCAGATTATTAATGGGGTCTATGTTAGACCATTATCAGTTAAATATGAACATTTTTGTGTACTGATATGCTGGTAACGCATCAAAACAATCCTTCCCATAAAATGATGTGGGTCATCCAATCTAAGCAAGAGTAATAAAAAAAAGACCCCTTCCCACTAGCAAATAACAAAACCATCATTCAGGCATAGAGGGGCTTACTTGTTATTGTGTTGGTTGGGGAGCCAACGCAAGTCCTTACTAAGCACAAGAGGAAATCCTGAGGAGTGTGCCTTGTCTGGTAGCCATTGGTCATACAACAGGAACCAGGCACCTACTTGTGTAACATGCAGCCACACCTAAAGGTCACCACAAATGAAAACTTCCCCAGACATTCTTGTCCAGATCACACAGATTATGTTCAGTCATGCATTTTGACATTCTCCGAGACCCTTCAAAAGGCTCCTCCAGTAGTAGAGCGATATGCAGCTTTTAGTATGCAAAATAAGACTTTTTAGTATGCTAAATAAAACTTTTTAGTATGCAAAACACAATTGAATGTGCCTATTTGAGTTAATACGGGGCAGTGTTATTTTTTACTGAAACAAAACCATTTGGTTTAATGTTCATCTTTGTTTAGCAATTTCTTAGCAATGGAGTTTGTAGATTCTGTCTTTTTTGTGCTTCAGCCATTTCTACATTACCACTAACTATTTGTCATGATCTGGTTCCTTGGCGCTTAGAAAGTGGCTTCTTGGCAGGCAGGACGTGTGAGGAAACTCCGTATCCGTAGCCTAAAATACATGTTTAGTTTTAATAGGAACACCCTGTTCCTTCCTTGACTCTTCCAATATACAGTAGAAATGCAGGAATATAGGTGTTATAGGTCAGAATGCGCCATCTCAAAAGCTATTTTCCTGTATATACTAATTGGCACACCTAATACTAATGATTATTTTAGCTTGGTTTGGACAGAACCTATAGAGTGGTATCCCTCCAGACACAAGGTGTGTCTAAAAAGGCAAAACACAACAAATGAGAGCAAGAGATAATGGGCATGTGTCACGGTGTTGTAGTGTGGCGGAACCATATGCAGACATTTTGTGTAAAGAAAAGGTGATTTAATCCAAAACACGTAAAATACAAACTACACGTAACTGTAAACGGTAAATGAAAGAGGCTAACAAACATGAAACGATGTACAAAGAAACATGTAGAGTATTCACATGAATTGGAAATAAACTAGACAAACCGTGA
>JACXGK010008158.1:6318-23396 GCA_016801125.1 Novumbra hubbsi
CCACACACTAGACTACCACACACTAGACTTCCACACACTAGACCACCACACATTAGACTTGCTAATAGCAGGTTAACGGATCAGAGGAGCGATTGAGGGAGAAAGAGGAGAAAAGAGATGGAGGGAGGAGAGAAAGAAATAGAAGGGGAAAATAATCTGTTTAGTGTCTCACACAATGGCCGCCAAGATTGTGTGTGTGTGTGTGTGTGTGTGTTTGTGTGCGTCAATTTCAGGGGGAATTTCTCAGTGAGTCACAGGCCCTGCATCAGTTCGATGGTATGGAAGAGACTGCGAGGAGCTGAGGGAGGGCTTCTCTTCTCCACGCTCCGATAGTCTTTCCAGAGGAGACTTTGTCACGCGTGGTGCTTGCCATCAAAAGAGAGGGGAAATCTGTCTGTGCGCGCGTGTGTGGCGTGCGAGGGAGGAGAGAGAGTGCATGACAGAACACACAGAAAGCAGAGGAAGCTCTTTCGGTCTCTCTAACACCAGATGGCCTTTCATCGCTACGGCCCTTGCAGAGATCAACTGCAACCTTGGTGTTGTCAGCACCTTCTTCTAAGCCACTGGACGGGTCCAAGGAGGCAGGCGAGATCAGGGTTATTTCTATAACAGGGTCCGAGTGTGGTTCCATTCAGTTACGTAACAACCTGTCAAATAAACATGCCTTTCCCATTGGTCCCATTTATTTTCTCTACCTCTAAAATAAGCATGAATAAAACAGCAGGCTGTGGAAGGGGGTTAGCGGGGTTGTTAGAACGTTTCAGTAGATTAGTGCAGGCATGAGACGGAGCTGGAATGGCACATGATGGGAGAGAGGCACACAGAATCAAAAAGAACCTCGGCTTGGGGCATGAAAACCTCAATTGGAATGTATCACTTAGTAGCATTATAACGTCATAGAATTACAGAATTTTACAGTGTACAATATCGTTGAAAGCTTGGGGTCACTTGGAAATGTCCTTTTTTCCATGAAAACATGCAGGAAACAAGCTTGAATTGGAAATATAGCTAAACGCATAGGAAATGTAATCATTGACAGGGTTAATGTTCTACTTGATATAAAAGCATTGATAATAAATAATTGTGTTCTTATGACTTTGCTTTCGTCAAAGAATCCTCCATTTGCTGCAATTCCAGCCTTGTAGAACTTTGGCATTTTAGTTGTCAATTTGTTGAGTTAATCTGAAGAGATTTCTCCCCATGCTTCCTGAGGCACCTCCCACAAGTTGGATTGGCTTGATGGGCACTTCTTACGTATCCTACCATCAAGCTGTTCCCACAACAGCTCAATAGGGTTGACATCCGGTGACTGTGCTGGCGCTTCATTATAGACAGAAAACCAGCTGACTACTTCTTCCCTAAATAGTTATTGCATGGTTTGAAGCTGTCCTTTGGATCATCGTCCTGTTGTAGGAGGAAATTGGCTTCAATCCATCGCCTTCCGCAGAGTATGGCATGGTGTAACAAAAGAGTGATAGCCTTCCTTCCTCAAAATCCCTTTTGCCCTGTAAAAATCTCCCACATTACCTCCACCAATCTTCCTGTCCAATGTGTGTGTTCGCTTGCCCATCTCAATTTTTTCTTTTTATAGGCCAGTCTGAGATAATACTTTTTCTTTGCACCTAAAAGTCCAGCATCCCGGAGTCGCCTCTTCACTGTTGACGTTGAGACTGGTGTTTCACGTAACTGCAGGTTGAGAACCTGTGAGTCGTCTGTTTCTCCAATTAGACGATCTAATGTAATTGTCCTCAGTTGGGCACCCAGGCCTCCGACTCCTCTTTCTATTCTGGTTGTAGACAGTTTGCTCTATTCTGTGAAGGGAGTAACACACAGCATTGTACGAGATCTTCAGTTTCTAGTGAGATTCTGACATGCAATAACATTTCTCAGAACAAGAAAATATGAGTTTCAGAAGAAAGTTCTTTATTTCTGGCCATTTTACGGCTGGACTCTGACAAACAATTGCTGATGCTCTAGATTCTTGAGATAAGTCGAAAAAAGGCTAGTTATTGCTTCTTTAATCAGCACAACAGTTTTCAGCTGTGCTGACATAAATGCAGAATAGTTTTCTAATGATCAATTAGCCTTTTAAAAGGATTAACTTGGATAAGAAAACACAACAGGCTAATAGAAAAGAGGACGGATGGTTTGGAATAATGGGCCTCAGTCCGTCAATGCAGATATAAAGAAATGGTAATTTACAACATTAACATTGTCTACAGATTAATTGGATGTTATTTTAATAAACAAATGCTTTTCTCCCAAAAACAAGGGCATTTCTATGTTAGGACAAGAGAGGTATAGAGGGAGAGTGATGGAGACCTATGTTAGGACAGGAGAGGTATAAAGGGAGAGAGAGATGGAGACCTATGTTAGGGCAGGAGTGGTTTAGAGGGAGTGAGATGGAGACCTATGTTAGGACAGGAAAGGTATAGAGGGAGAGAGATGGAGACCTATGTTAGGACAGGAGAAGTAGAGAGAGAGAGAGATGGAGACCTATGTTAAGACAGGAAAGGTATAGAGGGAGAGAGATGGAGACCTATGTTAGGACAGGAGAAGTAGAGAGAGAGAGAGATGGAGACCTATGTTAGGACAGGAGAGGTTTAGAGGGAGAGAGATGGAGACCTATGTTAGGACAGGAGAAGTATAGAGAGAGAGAGATGGAGACCTATGCTAGGACAGGAGAGGTTTAGAGGGAGAGAGATGGAGACCTATGTTAGGACAGGAGAAGTATAGAGAGAGAGAGATGGAGACCTATGTTAGGACAGGAGAGGTTTAGAGGGAGAGAGATGGAGACCTATGTTAGGACAGGAGAGGTTTAGAGGGAGAGAGATGGAGACCTATGTTAGGCATTGATCATTACCATTCATACCGCTGGCAGAGGGTGGTTGTGGAAGCATCTATAAGCCAAAGTAGTTAGGAATGGGCTGTTAAATAATCGTTGTATTCAGTAATATATTACCATACAGTCTCTGGCACTTGCTCTAGGAAATGTTACACACAAACACACCACACACTTCATGTGAAAAGCCTTCAAAGCACCATATCAGGGCACAACAGAAAAATCAAGAAGGCTGAAACTCAATAGTCAATCAGACTGGAGTGAGAAGAATATCTTCTGGCTGCTAACCAGAACCAGCTGAATGACCTTTTCCACATCATTTACAGCTGCCTGTCAAACCAGATACACACACACTTCCATTAGTTCTGTATTTATGATCACTACAGATTCATTAAATTGACCAACCTCTTCCCGCTCTTCACTATTTGAAAGATCCAAAAGGGTTCTTAGGTGGTCCCTGACGAACCATAATGGTACCAGGTAAAACCCCAGGTCTGGTTTAATCCAATGTGTCCCTGAGGAACCATAATGGTACCAGGTAAAACCCCTGGTCTGGTTTAATCCAATGTGTCCCTGAGGAACCATAATGGTACCAGGTAAAACCCCAGGTCTGGTTTAATCCAATGTGTCCCTGTGGAACCATAATGGTACCAGGTAAAACCCCAGGTCTGGTTTAATCCAATGTGTCCCTGAGATCCCCGTATAGGAGGATGTGTGATCACGGTGTAAGAGGATGAGATCCCAGGGTAAGAGAACAAGATCACTGTGTAAGAGAACATGATCACAGTGTTTGAGAACGAGATCCCGGTGTAATAGGAAGAGATCACGGTGTAATAGGATGAGATCACGGTGTAATAGGATGAGATCACAGTGTGAGAGAACGAGATCACAGTGTGAGAGAACAAGATTATGGTGTAAGAAAAGGAGACCACAATGTAAGAGGACAAGATCACAGTGTAAGAGGACACTATTAAATTGGTTATAGCATGCCCAACCACAGAACATATGTAACAGCAGTCACCATTGGCCCTACTGGCCACGGGTCATATTTACACATGTACCGCATCTAAACAAATATCAATTTCTTTAGTCGATCTGGTGTGATACCTTTGCACTCACTGCCAACATTGTCCGTTACATTGTTGCTATGATACTGCTGATGAGAGCATGCTGTGTTTGTGAGTTTTTATGTACAAAAGCAGAGCAACAGAAAGATGACAGGGTTTCTATATCAGGGAGAAAGAGGCCATAGACACTCAGAGAAGGCACTCAGACTCTTTCCAGATCCTTCTCTTTTTTATCCCTGCCTCTCTCTCTCTCTCTCTCTCTCACACACACTCTCAGGTTATCCAGACATAACAGCTAGTGAAACAAGTTAAGTGATTCCCAAACCCTTCTTTCTTAGACAGACCTAGCGCCTACAAACACACACACACACAGGCCAGCAGCTAAACCTTGTCAAGCGGCCAGCTGCGGTGCTATGTACAGACGAGAGGAGACAATCAGCCAGACAGCTCATGCCCCCTGGCCCAGTGTATGTGTGTGTCCAGCTCCCCTATCATCGCTCTGTAGACTTCTTACACCTCTTTCTCCCTCTCTCCTCCCCTCTCTCCCCTCACCCCTCTTCCCTCTCCCCACTCCTGTCGTCTCTTGTCAATCTCCTCCTTCCTGTGGACCTGATTCCGTGGCTGTAGTAGAGAAGGCAGGCATCATCCATCCAACACACACATCCCTGCAGACAGGAAGAAACAGGACAGGTTGTACACTATTAATGACATGATATTCTGTCTCCATAACCACAACAAAAGCACCGGCTGTTGCTTTGTCTCACTCGGTTAGCATTTTAGCCAACTACATCAGATGCTTTGCTAGTATTGCTGACTCCAGAGGATGGTGTTTCGCTAACACGGTGGGTTTCCCTGACAACACACACAGGAATGTACATACACAAAGTGCCAGTTCTGCCAATGAAGCAGTTAAGCAGAGAACCACATCAATCAACAAATAACAGAAACAACATGAAAGGCCTGATAGAAAAGCAGTGTGTGTCTTGCTTTGCTCTTTCAACTATGGATTTATGACGACCACTCTAAGATCTACGTACTGACAGAAAGATGGACCATGTATGGTTGGGGTCAGACAGAAAGGTGGACCATGTATGGTTAGGCTCAGACAGAAAGACGGACCATGTATGGATGGGGTCAGACAGAAAGGTGTACCATGTATGGTTAGGCTCAAACAGAGAGACGGACCATGTATGGTTGGGGTCAGACAGAAAGACGGACCATGTATGGTGGGGCTCAGACAGAGAGACGGACCATGTATGGTTGGGGTCAGACAGAAAGACGGACCATGTATGGTTAGGCTCAGACAGAAAGACGGACCATGTATGGCTGGGGTCAGACAGAGAGACAGACAATGTATGGTGGGGGGTCAGACAGAGAGACGGACCATGTATGGTTAGGGTCAGACAGAGAGACGGACCATGTATGGTGGGGGGTCAGACAGAGAGACGGACCATGTATGGTTGGGGTCAGACAGAGAGACGGACCATGTATGGTTGGGGTCAGACAGAAAGACAGACCATGTATGGTGGGGTCAGACAGAAAGACGGACCATGTATGGTTGGGGTCAGACAGAAAGACAGACCATGTATGGTTGGGGTCAGACAGAAAGACGGACCATGTATGGTGGGGGTCAGTGTAGGTTACTAAACAAAACTTCTCTGTGAATCTTTCTGTCCCCTGTTGTGAAATTTTAATTGTGAAATTCCTTCAGTTAACTCATTGTAACAATCAGTTTGTCCAATCACAAACAATGTGAGATGTGTTTAAAAATGATTCATTGAAGTGCTGAAGGTAATGTGTCACGGTTTATTTCACCGTTTCCACATTGGATCAAACCTGAACTGTACATTACCCATCACAATTGACAGTGTGAGTTACAGTTACTCTCGGCAGGTAGTACTGCAGAGAGGCAGTTATTACAGCAGAGAGTGTGTTAGTATGGCAGAGAGGCAGTTAATACAGCAGAGAGGGTGTGATTACGGCAGAGAGGGAGTTAGTATGGCAGAGAGGGAGTTAGTATGGCAGAGAGGGTGTTATTACGGCAGAGAGGGAGTTAGTATGGCAGAGAGGGTGTTATTACAGCAGAGAGGGAGTTAGTATGGCAGAGAGGGAGTTAGTATGGCAGAGAGGGTGTTATTACGGCAGAGAGGGAGTTAGTATGGCAGAGAGGGTGTTATTCAGCCGAGAGGGAGTTAGTATGGCAGAGAGGGTGTTATTACAGCAGAGAGGGAGTTAGTTTGGCAGAGAGGGTGTTATTACGGCAGAGAGGGAGTTAGTATGGCAGAGAGGGAGTTAGTATGGCAGAGAGGGTGTTATTACGGCAGAGAGGGAGTTAGTATGGCAGAGAGGGAGTTAGTATGGCAGAGAGGGTGTTATTACGGCAGAGAGGGAGTTAGTATGGCAGAGAGGGTGTTATTACGGCAGAGAGGGAGTTAGTCAAAGATCCTGTCCTCCCACACTATGTACCAATCAACAAGATTAGTTGAACTAACCCAGTTTTCTATTCTCTCCATTTAGAAAGTAACGTCTCTCATTTCACATGACCATTTGAAGAACAAAATGGATCCTCTAACTGCACTGTCCGGGTTCCCCTCTCCGTTCCAGTAAAAGGAGTGGCCTGGGGAGGTTGAGGACACGGAAAGGGGGGAGAGAGAAAAACTCAGAGAATTTTCCAGAAGCTCTTTTTGCACTGAATCAAAATTGGAAATCATTAGGAATCTTATTGTCAAGAATCTGTCAGGCTTTCTTTTTTCTTTTCCTTTCTCTAGTTCCTTCTCCCTTTATGTCTATCCCTCGTTCCCTTGTTTTCTGTTGCTCCCTCTTTATCATCCTCTCTCATTTTCTCTCGCTTCCCCCCACCCCCCCTTTCACCCTTCCTCTCACCCTCTCCCCTCACTCTCTCTCTGACATGGTATAAAGATTTAGCTATCTGAGTACTGTTTGAGCGACTGCTGTCAACTGTCACTGTGACAGATGTCACAGAGAGATGTCAAACTCCTGCTGGGCTGTTATTGAATGACTGACGGCTTCTTCTCTGACACACATGCTCCTACTTGACACGCAGTGCAATGATGATGCTTTGACAGTGCAGCGATCCAAACAACTACAATGTTACTTATTTATCCTGTCTTGAAATTACAATATTTCAAAAGCACCTCAATGCACCGTACATACCATCACCTCCCCCCTCCCCCATCCCCCCACTCACCTCCTCTCTCCCTCCGCCTGCTTTCCCCATTTCTCTTTTTCTTTCTCCAAACATCTTTCTCCCACTTTCTCCCCAAATCTCCCTTCCATTTCCATTTCTCTCTTCCTCTCTTTTTCCCTCTGCTGCATGCAGGGAGTTAGAGGTGAGGGTGCTGGGAGGTGCTGGTATGGTGAAAGGGCTTTCTCCCTTTTGTATATGGTTATGGTTTTGGTTATTGCTTCTAACTTGGATCTATTGAATGAAGTGTTTAGGTAATAGTAGCTGGTTTGTTTTATTTTTCCCTTTTTGGGGTAACATTTAACTACATTTCTTGGTACGTCCGTGACTGTTTGTTTGGTAATGGGGATGTCATCTCATGGGGAGAATACCTTGCTTTCTCTTTGCCAGGATGTCAGGTGACCTGAACCGAGTGTGACAGTGGGAGAGGTTCTACTCGCTGTTGAAGAACAGGTTGGCAATGAAAATCTTTCCACTGTGTCACAAATGAATGAATTGGTAGTTGTGTTTGTGAAAGATGAGTGCCTTGCCCACAGGCTGTTTGAAACAGGTGTACGCTTCAAGCAGCGTTTCCGGGATTCAGTAGTGTACCCACTGTGCCACTATAAAGGCAAATCTGAAATATTCCCATAAATAGCCACCGCAATAAAACAATAATTTTACATACTTTTATTCTTGTCTTGTAATTGGGGCAGAATGAACTGTGTGACAGATTCAGTGACATCCACAGTTGGGAGTTGTCTCAACAAATCTGTTGAAATAACTTGGATTGGTGTGTTTAAAAGGACAGAATCCAGGGTAGCAGGGGGCTATACATATGTAAATGTGGCTATACATATGTGAATGTGGCTATACATATGTGAATGTGGTAGAGGGAATGTTTAGTGAAGCAAGGTTAGTTGAGTTCCTAGTAGTAGAAGGAGTTGTATCTGGGATTTAGGTTCAGCCAAAGTGGCTTCTCAGATCACCACGTGTGACAGCGGAATTCAGCATGTCAGTTCTTCCTCATCCAAAGTCTTACTGGTGCTTTAGTGCTAAGTTAGAGCATGATGTGTCATTATGTGAAGGGTTCAGTGATTTTTAAGAAGTTTGTAAACCTAAAGTAATGTTGGGAGGTGCAAAAAACACAAATTACTGTGTTTTGTCAGCAGTAGAACCATGGGGCAGCTAGAAACATGGCTGAAATAAAAACTTTTGGGAAGAATGTTAGATATCACAAACATCCTTATAAGACAGCAGGACTCCGGGTTAAATAATTGAAGTGAATGCAGGCATGATTATTTTGAAAGAAGGATAGTTGCACTCTTTGGATCGTGACCGACAACCCTGAAGGACGTGAATGGTCCGAGGGTCATGTTTCCTTAACTAAGAGACAAAATCAGCGCAGCAGAAGCAAATGTTACATCTACAACATTCTACTGGATTGCTAACTTTCATCATCATCCAGCCGAGATGAGGACGCTGACTGCTCTCCCCTGGAGAACTTTATGGTAACAGCAACACTGATTCTCAGTGTGCCCAGGAGATTCTCCAGGGGCTTCCTAAGCTCCAGCCTGGGCTGAGTGCTGAGCAGGATGGTGATCTTTAGTTTAGGGAACTAACGTTGGCAGTGCAGCAGCTTTCCCCTGGCTGTGCATTGGGAGTTAATGGACTGACAGCTGAGTATAAAAGCGCTTTTCGGAAATGCTCGAGAGGGACTTCTTGGAGGTCTTTCAGGAGTCCTTCGAGGACTATGTGTTGCCAGCCAGAATGCAGGGCTGTTACTACTGCCAAAGAAGGGGGACTTAGCCCTGTAAAAGACCAGGAGACCAGTGTTGTTAGATTGGTTGGACTATCTTGTTTAGTAAATCTCCTTAAAGACTGTTTAGATACAGATGTTTATAAGGACCAGGCATACTGCTTACCTAGACGGTTTGTAATGGTCAATCTGTTTCTTTGAAGAGATGTGATAGAAATCATCAAGAGCCCTCTCATTGATCTGGGCTAAATCGCTAGGTCAAGTATAGGCCATTGATAGAGTTTGTGGTGCATATTCAACCATGAAAGCTTTCTGCCTTGACAATAGATACAAATAACTGGTCAAGAAACTGCACATCGTGGCCTCAGTTATTGGAATGTTGAAGAGTGGGCTGAGCTGGCCTGTCCCAGTTAGGAGAGGGATTGGTCAGGGATGTCATCTTCCGTATTATTTATCCATAGGACCACTGCTATGCATGTTGATGGGGAGTCTGCAGGGGTTGTCTTTTCTCGGTGTTGTAGGATGGGAGTCATATGCCGATGCTGTCACCATATTTATCAGAAGGCACAGTGATGTGGAACCGGCTCAGGAACTGGCTGATGGTCCTGGACAAGTCTAATGATTTAAGACATTTCTAACACATTACGTTTAGTTAGGCCAACACCGGACACACACAGCAGTCCTGTACCTCCTTTTGCATGAAGTGATTGGTGGCCCCTGGATCTAGAGTTGACCTGTTAGCCATTAACAATGTCAACTCAGCTGTACTTGTGGCTTGTTGACAGAGAAGTTTCACGGGCAGAAGCATGGATAATGGAAGAGCTACTGTTTCATAACCTATTCATTAGTGTCACAGTGCTCCTGGCCAGAGGGACTTGCTTGTAACAGGGGGTTCCTCTAAGTTGGGTGAACTGCAAAGAGAAGCGGAAGTGGAAGTGGAAATCGACCATGGATATGACAGTGGCATTCTACGTAAGGTCCAACGGCCAGTAACACAATGTGTTGGTAGAGTCCTTTTCACAATACGTGGCTCCTACAAAGAGTTAATTGGGTGCACACAAAGACTGGGATGTCTATCTACAGAGGACAATGACCTACCACCCCTTATCATCTCATCTGTGCTTGGTGAACACAGGGGATTGATCCTGTCTTTTGAGAGCAGCAGGTAGAGTGCTTTTGCAAAGTCAGCATGCAGTTGTGGTATGGGTGGATTAGAAAGATCATCTTCATAGGCTAGAGGTAAGAGAGTTGCCATGTGTTTTGGGCTCTTTGAGAGAAGGTTGTGTTTTAGAGAAGCATACTGCTTCTTTCATTACAAAGTGAAAACTGATTTTTATAAACTAATGTCAATTAATTAAAAATAGATAGTGTAAAATAAGTGTTTGCCTAAATGTTCACCCCCTTTAAAGTGACTGACCTAATCCAACAGAAGTCCAGCTAGTTGATGCCAGCAGTGTCACAATTAGTGAAATGGAGATCACCTGAGTGCAGTTGAGGTGAGTCATGTGATGTCAGTATAAAGAAACCTGTGTCTGGGAGTCCAGTCTCTGGTTCATCAGTATTCCTACTACAATTGCAACATGAAGAAAAAAGAACACTCCGGAGAGTCAGGAGATGGCTACAAAAAGATTTCCAACTCAATGGACATCCCACAGAGTTCAGTTAAATCCATGATTAAGAAATGGAGGGATATGGCACTTGTTCAAATCGGCCTATAGCTGGCCATCCTCACAAACTGAGTGAACGGGCAAGAAGAAGACTGGTGAGTGAGGCCACCAAGACAACTACGACCACTCTGAAGGAGTTAAAAGCTTCAGTGGCTCAGATAGGAGAGACTACATACAACAACTATTGCCCGGGTTCTTCACAAGTATAAGCTGTTTGGGAGAGTGGCAAAGAGAAAGACACTGTTTAAAAAAGCTCATATGAAATCTCACCTGGAATTTGCCCAAAGGCATGTGGGTGACTCCAAGGTCAGTTGGAAGAAGGTTTGCTTTTTGTCAATCAGACTAGACGCTATGTTTGCCGAACACCAGACACTGCAAATCACCACAAACACAACATCTCCACCGTGAAGCATGGTGGTGGCAGCATCATGCTCTGGGGATGCTTCTCTGCAGCAGGCCCTGGAAGGCTTGTAAAGGTAGAGGGGAACATGAATGCAGAAAAATATTGTCAAATCCTGGGGATAATCTGACTCTGCAAGAGAACTGGGAGAAGATTTGTTTTCCAGCAAGACAACGACCACAAGCATACAGCAAAAGCTACACATAAATGGTTCAAAGACAACAAGTTGAATGTTCTGGAGTGGCCAAGTCAAACTACAATCTACTAAATACTGACCTAAAGGGGGTGAATATTTTTGCAATCATCTAGTTTACCTTATATATTTTTTATTAATTAACTGTTATTTTGTAAAAATATGTTTTCACTTGGATATTAAAGACATTCTTTTGGCAAATTCTTGTAAGAAAAGCTGAATAATATTGACCATGATTTCATGTATAAAAGCAACGAAAGGGTAAAACATCCAAGGGGGGTGAATACGTTTTGTAGGCATTGTATTTATACACTATATAGAACAGTATTGGGACACCAGCACACTACACCTACACCTAGTATGACAACCTGTTCTAAATCCATAGGCATTCTTATTGAGTTGGTCCCCCCTTTTATTACAGCTTCCACTCTTATGGGAAGGCATTCTATTAGAGTTTGGAGTGTATCTGTTGGACTTTTTGCCCATTCTACAAAGAGCATTGGTGAGGTCAGACAGAGGACCTGGCTCTCAATCTCCATTCTAGTTCATCCCAAAGGTGTTCGATAGGGTAGAGGTCAGACCTCTGTGTGAGCCAGTCAAGTTCTTCCACACCAGACTCATCCAACCATGCCTTTATGACACTGTGCTTTACACCACTCCATTCAACACTTGGCATTGTGCTTGGTGATGTAAGGCTTGCATACAGCTGCTTGACCACGGAAACCCATGCCATGAAGCTCCCAGCGCACAATTCTAGTGCTGATGTTAATGCCAGAGGAGGTTTGGAACTCTGCAGATATTGAGTCAGCAGAGCGTTGGCAACCAGCTTCATGGGGTAGTGGTCTGGAATGCATTTCAATTTACAGGGGAACCTTGTTAAAAGTTAATGAACCTTGTTAAAGGTTCATTAGGGGAATTTATTTCCTTAATGTGTTTTAGCAAATCAGTTGTGTTGTGACAAAGTAATGTTAGAATACAGATGATCATCGTTATTTCTGCACTATAGTATTCAATATGATGGCACGAACAGCTCAAATAATCAAAGACAAACAACAGTCCATCAACCTATGGTCAATCAATTTGAAAATGTAAAGAACTTTCATGTTTTTTCAAGTGCAGTTGCAAAAACCGTCAAGTGCTGTGATGAACCAGGCTCTTATAAGGTCTGCCACAGCAAAAGAAAGACCCATAGTTACCTCTGCTGCAGAGTATAAGGTCGTTAGAGTTACCAGCCTCAGAAATTGGCAGCCCAAATAAATGCTTTAGAGAAATCAAATAACAGACACATCTCAACATCAGCTGTTCAGAGATTGGCATTTATGGTTTAATTGCTGCAAAGAAACCACAACTGAAGGATACCAATAATATGAGACTTGTGTGGGCCAAAAAACACAAGAAATGTACATTAAGCCGGCAGAAATGTGCATTAGACCAGCAGAAATGTACATTAGACCAGCAAAAATGTGTCCTTTGTCTAATTAATCATATCTGAGATATTTCTTTAAAATGGCCTTGTCTTTGTGAGATGCAGAGTGTGTGAATAGATGCAGAGTGTGTGAATTGATCCCTATGTGTGTGGTTCCCACTGTGAAACAATGAGGAGGTGGTGTTATTGTGTGGGGGTGCTGTGCTGATTAAACTGTCTGTATTTTATTTAGAATTGAAAGCACCTTCAACCAGCATGGCTACACCTGCTTTCTGCAGTGATACGCCTTCCAACCTGGTTTGCCTTAGTGGGACTAAGAAGGAGAGGGAGGGTTGAGGTCAGATGATCTGGCCTCCACAGTCACCTCCACATTCATCCGACCTTAACGCTACAACAGGACAATGACCAAGCTATGCAAGACTCTTTAGGGAAGAAGTAGTCAGCTGGTATTCTTTCTACAATTGAGTGGCCAGCACAGTCATTAGGTCTCAACTCTATTGAGCTGTAGTGGGGGCAGATTGACCTTATAGTACATATGCTGTGCCAATCAAGCCAATTCAACTTGCAGGAGATGTTTCTGGAAGCATGTGGTGACATCTGTTCAGATTACCTCAACGCACATGACAAATGGACTGAACCTTGATTATTATTATTTTAAATAAAAATTATTATTTCTAACCTTGTCAGTGACTAAATTTGGTGATATTTCCTTATCGAATGGATGTTATATATGTTTTAATGAAAAACAAGGACATTTCTAAGTGACCCCAAACGTTTGAACGGTAGTGTATAATGTATCCAATGTGTCAAAACATATCTTTTTATACATATAAATCAGATAATATATAAAATAAGCCAATAACATAAAAATAAGCAATAGCTTTCTCTCCAACTCCAACTCTCTCTCTTCTCTCTTCCGTCCTGGTATCTGTCACTCAACCCCTCCAACCCCTGCGGCGGTCTGTAGTTCAGATTCCTGTCCATCTCTCTTTCTTCGTCTCCATCTTTTCCCTCTGCCCATCCAAGAAAGGTCAGCTCCCATCAGAGTGTCAGGGGGGTTTATTCATCAGAACGTTCCAGGAAACATCGCTGTGGAAACATGTCTCTTTACCTCTCTGTCTATCTCTCTGTTTCTCTCTCTGTCTCTCTCTCTGTCTCTCGTACTGTCTCTGTCTGTCTCTCTCTCTCTCTCACTCTGTCTTTGTCTCTCTCTCTGTCTCTCTCTCTGTCTCTCTCTCTGTCTCTCGTACTGTCTCTGTCTGTCTCTCTCTCTCTCTCACTCTGTCTTTGTCTCTCTCTCTGTCTCTCTCTCTGTCTCTCTCTCTGTCGGAGCAGCAGGCTTATAGTGTCAGAGGGATTTTTCTGAAGAGGAGTTATAAGACCCACTCTGACATTTGGCTGTTGTTACCAGTTTGCTACCTGGTTCTTACTAGCTTATTACTTTTCTATCATGCCCACATACCAGGTCTGTGTGTTCTGAGGAAAATATGTGTCTTGAATAAGTACGAATAATACGAAGTGTAATGCTTATTACTTTACAGGTTCTGAACGCTTATGTAAATGTGATATTTCAGTTTTTATTATATTTTACGATAATAGTAATAGTATATGTTTTAACATATTTGCAAAAATTTGTGAAAACCTATTTACACCATGTCATTATAGAGTGTTGTGTGTTGATTGATGATTTCTGGTTTGTAGGAGAAACCTGGATTTCCCAATCGTAGAATGTAGAGTGATGGTTTCTTCAACTGTTTGAAATATTTTAGAAGTCAGATTGTAACTGGAATGTCATTTTAATAAAGCAGATGGTCCCTTTTGCATTCAAATTGTAGTGGAAGTAACCCCTGCTGTAGATGTTTAGGTTGAGATAGGGTTAATTATAAGATTACGCTAGGGAAACATTGTGTTTTTGTTTTACTGAGATTAACAGTTAGGACCCAGGTCGGATTTCAGTGCTGCTGTGGTCTCTCTCTCTATTCTAGTTTCTTTGGCTTGTCTCTCTGTTGTTCCCTCCCGCTAGTCTAAGTGATTAGGTTGTTCAGTAATCAGACTGATTATTACTGTACCATCGTTCAGTCTTTAGGCGTTACTGCCTTATCATCTAATCTCCATGCGCTATTCACCAGACTCCTTAAGGGAGGGGGAGAGAGAGAACATCTTCCAATTAACTCTTTTCATACCACTATTTCAAATCCTTTTACCTTCAACCAAAACCCTGCCCTCGTGTCTGTTTCTCAGTCATTCTGTCTCTCTCTCTGTCTCTTTCTCCTTTTCATTCTCACAGAGATATGGAGCTTTGAAAGAAGAGGAAAGTGAAGGGAAATCAAACAGCCGTGTCTGCACACGCTCAGATGCTTGTTAGAGCCGACTGGTGTCTGGACACATTAGGCAGGTCAGACTGATGGTGTGCATGTCTGTGTGTGTGTGTGAGTGTGTATGTATGGAGGGGGGATCACAGCTAATTTTAGGCTCTAAACTAAACGAACGCAAATCTTTTGCCAAACAGCCTCTAGCTACAGTCTTGAACGATTAAAGAGGACCAGAGAGATCTAACACACGCACAGACACAAACAAATACACACACAGACACAAACATATACATGCACAAACGTTTAAAACAGTCCATCAGAAATCAGCCTCTTAGAAATGCAGCAGTGCTGTACTTATTTTCTAATTAGAGTAAAACTGGGAAATGATCAGTTTGAAGTGAGTAGTTTGTACTACAGCATAATTACTCTCATTAATTCCTGTCTGGTTTGTATTTCAACCTCATAGCTCCTATTGTGTTTGAACATTGCAGACATGGAACTGCAGAGCCGATACAGTTCAACTCATTAGGATCTAGCATTATCTATAGGACTACATAAAAAAAATGACGTACGTCTATGTTTATTTACTTAACGGAATCTTCATTATTTAGTGTAGCCAGGTCAAGCCTTAATTAACTTAGCTTGACCTATAACTTAGACCCCTCTGCCATATGATTGGCTTAATATCCAAACCCGAGGATACTTGCTGGAGTGAGTTGTGGAAACAGTTTTTCTAGCTATTTCCAGGGCATTTCTGCATGCATCTTTGGCTGAAGCTCAGGAGAACTGTTATCTTTTATACTTGTAATGAAATCTTATAATCTCTTTACATATTCATTTAATATTTTCCATGAATTAGTTGACCCCTTCAAATCATTCATAAAACGAGGAATAATCAAGTTCCACCGGTGTCTTCCGTTTCGGCTTGTTTCTGATCCTGGTGTGTTTACCTCCGGGGACCTCAGTGCCTGGGAGTTCTCACTCCTTCACTGACTGCTTTATTCAATATCTGCTTGGCCAGAGAGGGGGGGGGGTCCTAAGGTTCCTTGTGACCTACCATGCAGAAGTTTTGCTCTGCTGTCTGTGACATTTCTATGTGTGTGTGTGTGTGTGTGTGTGTGGGGTGGGGCAACGTTCCAATGTGTGAGTGCGGCAGCCAAGGCACAACAGGGTTCTTCCATTGCCCCGACAATGTACCTTAGATCAACTTGAGTCAACAGGCGCTAATACTGCAGGGGTTAGCTTCAAATCCCTATGCTTTCAGAGAGAGAGAAAGGTCGAGGGAAAGAGGTAGATGCAGTGGGACAGAGATAGGAGGGAGCGAGAGAAAAAGGATGACAGAGAAAAAGAAAGATCGAAAGAGCAAGAGATAGGTAGAAGAACATGATGACAAAGTGTGAAATGCATGTAACCCTTCTTTATTGATGTGGGAGATTTGGAGCGATGGCAGATGTGCCGTTCCCCCTCTCTTCAAGATCACGCCACAGACTCCCCAGAGAACCATTCTCAGCCTGACAGACAAACAAACCATATATCCTCCAACCGCAGTCTTTCACTTTTATATCCCCCAAACCAAATTGGTTTTGGAGAAGGCTCTGTTGGATGAGGGGCCAGCCTCCGCTTTATATTAGTCGTCTGGTAGGAAAGGATTGACAACAACATTGTACAGTTATTTGTTTTAATCATCCTAATTGCGACAGCAATTTTCCTCCACAGTTGGTAATGCAACCTTGTATTGGTGTGTTTGAGGTTTAAAGAGTCTTCCAATGTTATGTGATCATTTCCACTTTTACATTTGGGCTATATGATCTCATAGAATGATGTTGTATCGTGACGCAATGGCATGTGGGTAATATGTCGTTATCCTACGATACAAGTTACAGTTTTTTACAGTCACTAGGACACATTTCCCAATACTTAGGTCACTTTTTCAAAACTCTTCACACAGTTCTCCAAACCAACTGTCAGCTCGGCACAGCAGTTCATTTCACTTTCAAAATGCACTAAAACTACCAAATCTCAAAACTACCATGTCTCAAATCAACTCATTCTTCCAGAACACTAGCAAAGGTCGACAGACAACAAACACACTTTGTCACCCACAAAACAATTACCCAAAAAACACTAACAACCGGTAGCATTATACAATGTTGTCTTGTGTAAAACAAGGACACATCTCTGTTTACAATTCACTGCAATATATGTTACTGGAATGAATCAGTGAATCA
>JACXGK010008159.1:0-10834 GCA_016801125.1 Novumbra hubbsi
CTTGCGTTGGTCCTGGGCAGATATACTATCTTAACTGTCTCCAAAACAGGCCCCACATCCTTGTCCTTGGCTTCTGTGGAGTGATTATGAGTTTCTCTGTATTTTTCCACTGCAGTTTTATATCGTGAAACCCAAGCTTACTGCTCAAACTAGATTTGCACAAAAATGTTAAAAGGTTAAATCAAACCATCCCTCATAACACCTATCTAGTTGTGAGACGCTACTACGGGCCTTAAGTTTGGAAACTTATTTTACACTCTCTGTACCGTCCACAAACGATTTCAAAAATTTGGCTATGTCCAATACACAGAGTTGTTTTTTTAAAATAGGTTCTGCTCACCTTAATAACTTGCCCGGCTGAAAATCGTTCGGAATTTCCAGAGGCTCTAATTCGGTCAATTGGCATGAACATCCTCCAATCCCTGGACGAGCCCCAAAGTTGTAGAATTCAAATCTACTTTCCCCAAATCCGAATCAGAGAATGTCCACACGGTCGAAGTCTTTCCAAAGTAAACACCTTTATTACAGATAATTATCCGCAGATCAGTCTCCGCCGTACAGCAGAAACAGATCTGGCTCTCTTTCACCTGGACCCAGCTTATATACAGCCCCTCCCACCCCTCAGTTATTGGATAGAATTGGTTGAGTGTGCTTCCTGGGTGGGCGTGTCCCTTCTTGCAGACCCCCTCCTTGTCCGTGGGGCCATCTGGTGACATCGGAGGCAGACGAAGAAGACAGTTGAAGGGGATTTTTTTGTCAAAGACATGTAAAAAAAAGTATTATTACTGTGCAAAATGATTTTATTTTAATATTTTTTTAAATAAACTTAATCAAGTAAATCGAGTAAAGATGCCCACTCAGTCATTTCATCCTGGAGCAGGGACTGCATGTCTTGAATGTGACAGTATCCCAATTGACAAAAACGTGTAGTAACCTTGTTTTCAAAATGTTGGGATGGCCATGTTTACCACTGTGTTGCATCACCTCTTTATTTAACAATACTCTGTAACTGTTTGGGAACTGAGGAAACCAGTTGCTGTTGTTTTGAAGGTTAAATTAATTTGGATTCTTGCTTGTATCAGGATTTCAGCAGGTCAACAGTTGTTCACATTGCCTTTTACACAATTCAAAGACTGCACATACGGTGGTGCAAACACCATATGTGCAATGTATAATGTATTATTCACCTTTGTACACCAATCAGCCATAACATTATGACCACCTGACTACTATTGTGTAGGTCCCCCTTTAGCCACCAAAACAGCCCTGACCCATCGAGACATAGACTCTTCTAGAACTCTGAAGGTGTGCTCTGGTATCTGGCACCATGACGTTAGCAGCAGATAATTTTAAGTCCTGTACGTTGGATCAGATATGTTTGTCCAGCACATTCCACAGATGCTGGATTGGATTGAGATTTCTTAACCATTTTTGTTTTGTGGCAGGGTACATTATCCTGCTTGTTACGTTCCCCAGTTTGTATGTGTTACTTTTCCCAGTCTCTGTTGTTCTGTGTTCTGCATGTTCTTTCTGTCTCCACCGGTGACATCAATCAAGTTAATCTCCCTCCTGTTATTGAGTTTCGCTGGTTCCGGTTCTCATCATCCAATCCCATACTTTCATACTTTTCATCCGTTTAAAAACAGTATATCCACCACCTCATCGTCTCTGTTCTGTTTGATTCTTGTCTTCACTAGCGTATTGTTTGTTTTGTTTGACCTTGTCAGAGAATTGTAGCGTGTGTTTGTTTGTAGTGATGGGCAGAACGACGCTTTCCTAAACACAGAGACAATTGATACATTTGTTTTGAGACTTTACGAAATGCTTGAAACACCTACTTCAGAGTGACATCTGCCGGTCAGAAGTAAAAATCAGATGTTCAATGTTCATACAGATGTATTTTCCCATATTACTGGAAAAACGTTCTAGCCTCAACAGCTTGGTGTGTGTCAATTATGAAAGTGAAGGTAAAATGTGAGGTTTGTATCCCGTTATTCTCTTGTTTTTCAGCTTGCTATTCATTAAACCATTTCTTCATTAAAATATTTTGGATGATAAAGGCATGTGGGTGAAAATCGGTGGTTTCATTTTAAAGTATATGAGACATTATTTGAAAAACAATAAACGTTATTTTGTAATGGTGGGGAGAAATAGTCAGAAACATATTTAAATTCAAACCGGGGTTGCATCGTTTGACAGCCTGTGACACTAAGCATCACGCCACTTCTCCAGCAGTCAGATGTACAGTCCGGCACCAATGGACTGTGGAAAACTGTTTTTCGTAGTTAAAACAAGACTTTCTACTAACCAGTCAAACTTCAAATAATTGTCACACAGCTTTCTATCAACAAATTGACATATTTAATTAAAAGTTGTTGGTATTGCAATTTCACATTTCAAAGCCTTAGGCCGTCAGGTCACCTGGTTTCGTTGAATATCACATCACAGTGTTTCGAAACCTGCCGCACGTGACCAGAATTCTTTTTCGAAAGAGGCAGTGACACTAATCGCTAAACCACAAATCAACAAATTGCTCAGTGTGTACTGTATTATTGATAGTAAGGTGTTTATTCAAGGTCATACATAAATTGATTTTGGTCATAGATGATAGAGCATGTCTCTATGGTTACTACCAACTAAGCTGGCAACTTTATCAACTGACACCACTCATTCAAACTTTTAGTATTTGCCACTGATTTCAACCAGCTCTGTGGATGGTGAATTGAGGTGAATTGAGGTGTGGCAGTGGTGAATTGTGAGTGTGGATGACTTGTGTAGCTGTAAAGTTACTTACCTGTGTAAGTAGACTCTAGTCAGTTTTTGAGAAGGCTGCAGTATCTGGTTTTGTTGAAGTGCCCTCTATGGGTCGGTTGGTGGACATTTACGCAATAGCTGACCCCTATCGGCTCACTGTCCCTAAGCCGGCCCTTAAGGCTGTATAGTTGCCGCTGGTTAGGGAGGGTTTGGCGTAGAGGCGCATTCTGTCAAAAGTTGTGCAGAATGAGGCATCGGAGTGGTCCTACTACTCCCAAGTCGAAGGACTGTGTGGAGGAAGAGGCTGCTTGTACCCCCTTCACGTTGCCCAAGTTTGACCCTTTGTCTCCTGGTTCTGTGCTTCAGATGGGTCCGCAAGGTTAACGCTGAGGCTGGCTCGTTTGGAACTGGATCTAAAAGAAAAGGAGAGCATTAGACAGGGAGTTTGAGTTAGAGATCAAACACATGGAGTTTATTCTTAAGAGAATAAGGTGAGAATCCGACAGCTAGAGCTAGAGGCAGGCTTCAGTGCCTCGTCTCAACCTACCCGTCAGCAGGCTTAGTTCTATGTAAGCAAACACATTGCTTTAGTGCCGCCCTTTTGTGAGTCTCAGGTTGATTCCTACTTCTCTGCATTTGAGCATGTCGCCGCTGCTCTACAATGGCCACAGGAAGTTTGGCCCATTTTATTACAGTGTAAATTGTCTGGGAAAGCCCAGGAGGTAGTAGCTGCTCTCTCCCTGGAAGACAGTTTGCTGTATGACAAAGTTAAGGCGACCTACGATTTGGTGCCTGAAGCCTATGGGCAGCGCTTCAGAAACAACAAAAAGCACAGACACCGTACATTTGTTGAGTTTGCCACAGACAAAGAGTCTGTTTGGACGCTTGTGTTCAGCCTGCAAACCCAAACCGTTGCTGAAATCCGGGAGGTAATTTTATTGGAGGATTTTAAGAATAACCTACCTGATAGACTTGTGGTTCACCTGAATGAACAGAAGGTGTCGACGTTGACCCAAGCTGCAGTGTTATCAGACAAGTATGCTTTGACCCAGAAGACCGTGTTTAGTGCACCTTGTTTTGAGGGCCAAACAATTACTACTTTGTTGCCTCGTTTGGGTCATGGTTCTGCCGACAGCCCTAAGTCTTCGCTTGAACTCTTTAACACTCTGAAACACTCTGAGTGTTTCTACAGCCACAGGGTGGGTCAGGTTAATGTCTCCACCCCATAAATCTAAAAGCATGGGGTTATTACAGTATGTGGCTCATTCGATAGAACGATTTGTTGACTCCGCTTTAGTTATACCAGTTCCTGCCTGTGCCCTGTTTGTGACTGCCGCTTGTGTTTCCTTAAATGGAGAACAAGCCAATACGATTCTTACGAGACACAGGGGCTGCACAGTCAGTGATCATTTCCGATGTTTTACACTGGTCTCATGACTCGTATTGTGGCTCACATGTTATCTTGCAGGGTATTGAGACCAAAACCGTACCTGTACCACTATACTGGGTCCACTTAAAGTCAGACTTGGTTTCAGGACGTTTCCGGTTTGGTGTTGTGCTTACTCTGCCAGTAAAAGGCGTCACATTACTACTGGGGAACGTTATTGCTGGTTGTACTTTGACCCCTGTGTTAAAGGTAGTGGATGTCCCAAAAGTTGAAACAGCAGATGACGAATTTCTTCACGCATTTCCCCAGGTTTTCCATGCTTGTGTGCTAACAAGGACACAGACTTGCAAGCTGGGTGATGTGGTGGACTTGTCTAGTTTGATATCTAGTTCTAGGTTATTGTCAAGTGCCTCTAACCTCTTGTGCCTCAGATATTTCTGCTTTTGTTACACTTGAAAATGTTGTACTGTAATGCCCTTTGGGATATGTAACGCTCCAGCTACTTTCCAGCATTTAGTTAACATTGTGTTAGGGGATGTACCCAACTTCACCGCTTACCTTGACGATGTGGTGGATGCATTCGTCTTCTTGGTTCAATTATTTTACCATCCTGAAGATAGTATTCCAGCGGAACACAGAAGGCTTCTTTAACTCTCAATTTGGCCAATTTGGTGTGAGGTTGGGAAGGCTACTGTAACATATTTAGGGTAACGGGTGGGATGAGGTCAAGTGCTCCCCATTATGAGCAAGGTGGAAGCAATTGTTGCTTTTCCTGCTCCCATGACTCGCCGGCAGTTGCGCCGATCCCTGGGACTTGTAGGATACTATATACTGGCGCACTGCTCTGTAGTGCCCCAGTGCTTGCCGCGCCCAACTTTGACAAAACCTTTAAGTTGGAAGGAGATGCCAGTATGGTAGGGGCTGGTGCAGTCCTGTTGCCGGAAGATGAGGAGGGAGTGGATTGTCCGGTCTGCTTCTTCTCTAGTAAATTCAATTTGTGCCAGTCCAGGTATTCCATCATAGAGAAGGAGACACTAGATCTGTTGTTGGTGTTAGAGTTTTTTCAAGTTTATGTGGGTTCAAGTACTTTGCTCCTTCTTGTGTACACAGACCACATTCCATTAGTGTTCCTTCAGCAAATGTACAATCAGAACTGTCGCCTTATGCGGTGGGCTATGATTGTACAAAGCTACAATTTTGTAGCGACTTTACCAAAGTCCCTTAATTTGTCCACTAAATACATACAGTGTAGGAAAAATATATTTGATCCCCTGTTGAATTTGTATGTTTGCCCACTGACCAAGAAATTATCAGTCTATAATTATAATGGTAGGTTTATTTGAACAATGAGAGACCAAATAACAACAAAGAAATAGAAAAAAACGCATTTCAATTGGTGGTTCTTCTCTGCTTAGTTTATGTCAATGTCTAAGGTGTAACGGTAGAGGGAAGCATAGTTCCATGTTTGACAACACTGTGGCCTCTGTATCTGCTAGGGATTTTACAGTCGGAGAGATGGCAGAGCTGACTGACTAGACGTTTAGTCCCAAGCTTTTGTGCTTGTGCTAATTCTTTATCCTACTGAGCCTGTCTAGCGATTGCTGTTGATTTAGAGCTTTAACTAGTTGATATGTGCAATGACACATAAACACAATCAAAAAACACCAGCTCCTTATCATTTCAACCCTGCCACACTACAATCTGAGCTCAGGACCGGCTTCACAAAGCGACCATTAACTACAGGGAGGTGCTGAGGGGGAGAGAAAAAGAGAGGGGGGAGGGAAGAGGACCACCCAGCAGAGTGCTATGGAATGCAAAGGGAGACGAGCAATATATGTATGTGTGTTTGTGTGTGTGTCTGCCCATTGAATGTCCATTGCTGCTTACAATTTCTCCCATTCTCTCTGCCCCCATATTGACATAAACCAGACAAGCCCAGAAATAACACCAACACGGCCAGTTTGGATTTGCCAGCACAAACGAGAGATTAGTCAGTGTCTGTGATTCGTCTAAACAGCAGGTACCTAGGCAGTTGGGCGCAAACAGACAGGAAATGGCCACAGACCTATTTACAGTTTGTGACTCAGCCTAAATAGCTTGTCCTCTAGAATGACGGTACCTGGGATTGAAGATCATTGAGAACGTTGTGGTTAGCGTATCTAAGACAAGACATTAATGAGAACGAAGATAGCACTGACTAGGTGGAGGAAAAGGAGCCGCAGAGGAAGCGAAAGACTGAGTGATGGTTCTGGCTGTAAATTCTTTTTTTTTTGTAAATCCATGTGTTTTTTTACCTTTCCTTTGCGAAGTTTTGCTATAAACGTGCCTTATGAATAACACCCTGATGGTGACTCAGCAGCTCTCTCCATTTTCGATGATCACCTTTCCTCAGGCCAGCTGACCAGACCTTTCCATGACCCTGTTTGGCGACACCCAGTTATACCCAGCCACTGCCTGCACTGAACAACAAGCTCTTTTAGGAGCCACTTCTCGTCCAGAGCTCCAGACAGACAGTTAAGGCATTGAACAGGGGGCTAGCCTGACTCAACTGTCCCCACATGGGTGTTACCCAAACCCCCTGGTCAGTCCCAACCCAGCGGTCCTGTTTGTTTACCTGCCTGTTTACTCTTATTACCCACATGACCACAAAACCCAGGAGCCTCAGTGTGTTCCTAACTATATTTATCAGTGAAACAACGCTGAACTCCAGAAGGATTTTTCCTCCTGTGCCGTTTGGCTGATTCTGGATGGCTCAGCAGAAACGTACTTGTGGAAAACAAAGTAACTCCCTGAGGGTTGGTGGTCAACCAGAACGTGTTAACGGGAGAATAAATAGCACATAGCAGTAAACAGGCCTTTGGAGGCTACTTAAAAGCCACATGAAGAGAATGTAGCTTCCACAATAAGAGGTCAACGTGAAGGGTCGGACTACAGAAATGCGTGCGTTGGTACAGCTGTGTGTTCATGTCTCAAACAAAATCCTCGCCGGCGGGTGACCCGCACCGCCCAGCGCACCTGTGTTTGCTCTCGCCTCTGTGTGCATTTGTGAGTGTGTGTGTGACCGTTTAACATGAATGCTTCCTCTGCCAAATTCGCTGGGGTCAATAAAAGGTCTCCATTATAAAATATATTATTTCGGACATTAGACTTACTTGTTCTGGTCACGTATTTCTCATGCCCTAAATGCTCTCCTCCTAGGTCACTTTAACTATGCAGTACTCAAATGTTATTCATGCTGCTTGATAGCAGTGACAGACACATTTAGGGAATAAGCTCACACATTTATTGTATTTATGGTAAGCAAAAGCGCACACATACTGTACACACACACACACGCCCTCACAGATGATGTCATTATTCTGCCAGTGCATGAATGCTGCTATTGTTCTTTGTGCCCATTTGTCCGTCATCCTTATTTGAAGCCTTTAACTTCACTATTGTTATCATGAGCGGAGGAGAGGATAGGAAGCTCTTAGCTCAGCTCCAGAATTTGTTTTGCTCAGTGGTAATGGATGTAGTGGATAGACGAATAGACACACAGAGGAATAGAAACCAAAAAGAAAATGTAAACACCTTTACCTGCCAAATCTTAAATATTAAATATTACATGCAGAAGTGTAAAGCTCTCAGATTAATGATAGGAAGTGTCTTAGCACTTAAGAATAGTGTTTACACACATACATTGTTAGAATTGTGTGATGAGAGCGTCAGATACATCTTGGAATGCATGGTAGGCCGGTCCCTGTGGCAACGTAGCTCAAACAGAACTGGGGCCAGGTTCCTTTTACCGGGAATTGCATTTCACAAGATCCAGATAACGTTGATTATGTCTCAGTGAATGAAATACTAAATACAAGTGTGTATGCTGATCTTAGTATAATTGTAGCACTTTCCGAGTGAGACCAGAGAGGGAGGCTCTTAACATAAACATATCTTCGTTATAAATCAGGCGTCAGACAATTTTCTTTGGTCTTTTTTTTCTTCCTGTTTCTCTTGCTCTTTCTCTCACTGTCTCTCTCCATCTCTCTCCACTTTTTTGGTTGTTTTAAATTACAATTGTATGGGCTACATGTGCAGGGGACACATTTGTTTGCATTGACTAATACTAAATTACACCAAATGTCTCCTGCTACGGAGACATTACTAATTATGGGATTTGTGAGAGTAGCTTTCTTTAGAAATTGTACTGTTTTTGTCTGGATCTTGGGGGTGACGCCCCAATTCTGCTCTATATGCATTCACTTGGGGTTTTGCGTTGTACACTCTCTTCTGTGCTTTGCCTCTGTCTCTTTCTGTCACTCTTCCTGCTTCTCTATCTCTCTCTGTCACTCTACCTGCTTCTCTATCTCTCTCTGTCACTCTACCTGCTTCTCGAACTCTCTCTGTCACTCTACCTGCTTCTCAATTGCTCTCTGTCACTCTACCTGCTTCTCAATATCTCTCTGTCACTCTACCTGCTTCTCCATCTTTCTCTCTCTGTCACTCTATCTCTCTCTGTCACTCTACCAGCATCTCTATCTTTCTCTGTCCCTCTACCAGCATCTCTATCTCTCTCTGTCACTCTACCTGCTTCTCTATATCTCTCTCTGTCACTCTACCGGCTTCTCTAACTCGCTCTGTCACTCTCAATATCTCTCTGTCACTCCCCTTGCTTCTTTATCTCTCTTGATCGCTTTCCTTTCTTTGCTGTCTCTGTCTCCCTGCCACCCCTCTGTGAATGGTACTGACTGGATTTCTGTGTGTCGGCAGTTGGAGTCTGTATTTTGAAAAGCTGGTAAACATTTAGCCTTGGCCAAGAAAAGCTTAAGATTTTGAGTGTGGTGTTGAGTTAATTGTAGAGAGAGGCTCTGTACCTGAGTGTGCAGTTAAGAGTTTATTGTATGTCCCCAGGTTGAAATTTTTGGGTAAAACTTTTTTAAATAAATAAAATAATTAGTCATTTATTATTTAAATGTCCCTTGGCTTTATTAAGCGACCTAGCAAAATTGACTAAAACCTGAAACAACTCTCAGATGTCTGAAACTGCAATTATGATTTAAAAATACGACCTGAACCTGATCTTGTGCTGATCTTCTCACTTCAAAAACAGGAAACGCCCCCCCCAAAAAAAAAGAAGGTGAAGAGGAAATTCTCTCATTCTTTTCCCCCTCTGTCTTTTCTCTCCGTCCCTTTCTCTGTGAGACCATAAAAGGCCAAGAGGCAGTGGGTGATGGATGGCAGAACAGACTACAGTCCCAAACGTTGCTGTGGAGTTCTGGAGACCCTGTACAGTATATGCAGGTCTTTGTTTCTCTCCCTCCCTCTCTCCCTGAAACTCTCTCCTTCTCCCTTTACATCGCTGTCTCCCATCGTTTCTCTCTCTTTCTGAATCTCTCTATTTCTCCCTATACATCTCTGTGTCCCATCTTCTCTCTCTCTCTTTATGAATCTCTCTCCTTCTCCCTCTACATCTCGGTCTCCCATCATCTCTCACTCTCTCTCTCCATCCCCAAATCTCTCTCCTTCTCACATCGTTGTCTTCCATTGTTTCTCATTCTCCCATTCTCTCTCGCATTCACATGCACGGAGGATAGGATGGGGTTGGAACATTCTATTGAACCACCACTTTTTCACACATAGTTCTTTCCCTCCCCATGCACAGAACCTGTTTCTGTCGGTACAGTACAAACTGGTCCCCAGCAACCAACTCTAGGCAGTACCAGGTGTCCGTTCCCTACATTAGGGACCAATTTGTCATTTGCCACGCTTCGAGTATGGACTCACACTTGCTTAATGTAATTTCCCTCTTTTAACCTTCACAATAAGCCGCCACCCAGGGGGTGGGGAAGGATCCACTTGACGCCACTGTCAAGACAGGAATTCCCTCAGTTGCCGACATGTGGTTTTTCCAGTGACAGTACCGTAGAAATACAGATGGCGATATTCAGCACAATGTCCCGTGCTTTTCAAAGGGGATAAACACTAGCCATACCTTACAGCAGAGTGCAAACCTATAGCTAGCACCCTAAAGATAAGTGACAGTTAAATTGGCTTTGCTGAGGAGAATGATTTCTGCGGACCACAGGGTGTATACCAAACAGCCATGGGTAAGCACACCTCACCCAGACAGATAGTTAATCTGTCCTGGAACTCTCCGCTGCCTCAGCACCTGCCTCTGAGCTGAGGATTAAGGCTGGGCCCAGGGGATAATGGACGGTGTGTGTTTCCACGCGGTGGGTGATGGGAAAACGTTTTCTCCGTCTGACCAAGTCAGAAGAGCACACGGAAAATTGTCATAAGAAACAGCTTAGTAGCCTTTGAAACCCTCACCTGGTGCCTGCGGGATCACCTCCTTGCTAGCTTCAACCTCAGAGAGGATGCTTTCACTTAAGGCTTAGCCCTGCCTCCGTCCTGACGGTGTGACCCACATTTTTACACCAGTATGGATGTTTTTTTTCTTTAAAAACAGGATCTTCATCCCTCTAATACCCTCATTACCCTCTGTAACGTCACTGCCTGTCTCCTCAGTAACCTCACTAACTGTATCCTCAGTAATATTACTACCGGTCTCCTCAGTAACCTTACTAACTGTATCCTCAGTAATATTACTACCGGTCTCCTCAGTAACCTCACTAACTGTATCCTCAGTAATATTATTATCGGTCTCCTCAGTAACCTCACTAACTGTATCCTCAGTAATATTACTACCGGTCT
>JACXGK010008159.1:10934-23298 GCA_016801125.1 Novumbra hubbsi
CTCAGTAACCTCACTAACTGTATCCTCAGTAATATTACTACCGGTCTCCTCAGTAACCTCACTAACTGTATCCTCAGTAATATTACTACCGGTCTCCTCAGTAACCTCACTAACTGTATCCTCAGTAATATTACTACCGGTCTCCTCAGTAACCTCACTAACTGTATCCTCAGTAATATTATTACCGGTCTCCTCAGTTACATCACTGCCTGTCTCCTCAGTAACCTCACTAACTGTATCCTCAGTAATATTACTATTGTTCTCCTCAGTAACCTCACTAACTGTATCCTCAGTAATATTACTATCGGTCTCCTCAGTAACCTCACTAACTGTATCCTCAGTAATATTATTACCTAATGTGGTGGGTGGAGGAGTTTTTCCTATGTAAACATTTTGTTGAAAATACTTAAATGCCGTTTACATATTCTGATGAACTGTCACGAGCACACTGACTCTGGGATCAACAGGTTCCATTCATCAGTTTGTATTCCATCTGGATTGAAACCCTTCTAACTCTTTTTTTTCTCCTGTCTTTTTTTATATTAAACAAGCAGATAAGTCTGAGTGTGGATGAGTGTGTGAGTTGACAGCCTGTATTTCCCCAAATGGAAAGTAGGTCCAACCACAGGCACCGCTAACAAGCTCACACACGCCTGTACACACGCTGGCCCACACACTCACCTCTTACAGAAACAGACACACTGGTTGACAGGGCTGTGGTGCACCCTCTCCGCAGGGCTCTAGGAAAATGTACCCTCCTCAGCTTTCCCATCCTCTCACCTCCCCGTTCACTGCCCCGCCCATATCCATACATTAATCCCACTTACGGTGTCCTCTATAATTAATGGGACAGGAGGCATATTTCTTTCTATTTTAGTGATGTGCTACAAACGTTTGGATTTTAAATCAAACCATTACTAGTAAAATATATAGATTCACAGCATTTTCTTGCGTGTATTTGTGAAGATATTGGTTTCAATGCACACTGTGTTAAACGTTATGAAAAACAGAATGCAATGATGTCCAAATCATTTAAACCTTACATTTTACATTTACGTTGAAACTGAGAAATGTAATTGCTTCTTAGAAAATACATGCTAACTTTAAATTTGATGCCAGCTAAATGTTTCCAAAAAGCTGGGACAGGAGCACCAGAAATACAGGAAACATTGTGTAATGCTAAAAACTAAACCTGGTGAAATATCACCCAATTAATGAGGTTAATAATTAGGTCAGCAACATGATTGGGTATTAAATGATCAATCCAGAGAGGATGGGCCTTTGAGAACTGTTTGGTTTCATTGTCAAACTATGAAATACTCTACAACAAAACTACTTCTTTCCATTTAGATTTTCTCTTAGTCCTTCCCCCCATTTCTCTATGTTCAATGTCATAGTTCATCCTCCCTGATATGCTAGCAGCCTCCCCCTCTCAGAACTTTGGCCAGGCAGTATGGCAGCAATCAGGCAGGGAAAACACTTCCAACACGCTAAGGAATCCACTTACTCCCTTCCCTCCTCACATTAGGAGATTACCTTACATGATTTCTATGATATTATGTATAAAAGTAAGCCATATGGATTCCAGTGCTGCTCTATGTTCTTTTGTACTCTGGACTAGTCTAGTTTAGTCCCCTGCGGTTGCTGGGCCCCTGTAGGTGTGTGTGTGTAGCGGGGGTTTGGAGGGGGCAAGATGCATCCCACAGAAGCAAGATGTTCAAATGTATATCTGCTAGAAGGACCTTACCTTTTAATGTCAGCGCTTACCCAGGTACCGAGCCATCACCGAGCTATCCTAGTTGAACACAAGCCATCACCGGGTTCCCCTGGTTGATATCAAGCCATCTCTGGACTAGCCAAGTTACATTTAAGCCATCTCCAGGCTACCCTGGTTGACGGTTAGGCAATAGGGCTAGGTTGAGTTCCAAATGTTATTGAGTTTAGTGGTAGCGTGGGGCTAGGGGACAAGTAAAAAGTATTTCTGTGTATTAGGTCTTCAAAAATAAAGCTGATTCTAATCTTATTCTGATGCGGAGTAACCCCTTCCGGCTCCGGTGCCCCGTCCAGCCACAGGGGCCCTTCATTATCCTCTTCAGACACCTCCAGGTCCTCCTGCTCCCACGTCTGCAGGGGCTCCCCCCTGAGCGCCCACGAGTATTGTAGCAGGAGCACCTCGTCCTCCTCCCCCGACAAGTACAGGTACTCCTGCCCCCATAGCCCTTCCTCGCGGCCTCCCCTTCTATTTGGACCTCTAGGGAGCTCCTCTGTGGCCCAGCTCTGTTTGGTCCTGGGGTGGTGTTATTTTTGTGACGGTTCTTTGAAAGCAGGACACGTTGAGCAGAGATAGAAGTTGACATCCTTTTTATTGATTATGGAAGTGTGTTCTATTTAACTAAACTTGACCAAAAACAACAAAAAGGAGAGACAAACCATCACTGAGTATTCACAACACAGGCTAACACCAACAAAAACCACTGTAAACAAACAAAATGGAAGAACTTAAATACACCCCCCAATCAGGGTCAACCATTCTCCCCTGATTGGGGAGAACAATCCAGAAAGTGTCAATTCCTGACTGTGAGCCCCAGGCACATAGAGAAGGCCAGAGGCCCCCAACCAGGGTAGAGGAGGGTATAGTAAAGTGGAAGACACGAGTGTTTGAGGAGTGTGCTTTGTCCAGTCTCGGGGCAGAGCCACCCTCTCCATCTCGGGCGCCCATTCCAACTCTGGCACCCTGGCACCCCGTCCTCTTCACTGTACCCTCTATTGCTCCTGTATTCCTCTTTACTGTACTCTCCTCTATTGCTCCTGAATTCCTCTTTACTGTACCCTCCTCCATCACTTGTGTTTTCCTCTTTACTGTATCCTCCTCTATCCCTCCTGTCTTCCTATTTACTGTACCTTTCTCTATCGCTTTTGTCTTTATCTTTACCCTCCACTATCGCTCTTTTCATACTCTTTACTGTACCTTCACCTATCGCTCCTTTCTATGTCTTCACTGTACCTTTATCTACTACTCCTGTCTTCCGCTTTACTGCACCTTCCTCTATCACTCCTGTTTTCCTCTTTACTGTACCCTCCTCTATCATTTCCACTGTCACAACAGTTTGGACTATCTGTCCAAGACCCCTACCTCACCCCTTTCCTTTAGCTCCATCTCTCCATTTTCTCTTCCTTGCTTGCTCAGGGTTTTTGATATCCCTAAATCTGTCTGTGAGGAATGTTAATTTGTAACTGGGCTCATGTGAGTGTGACGGAGGGTCTGTAAGGAAAAACAGGTGCAGCCGGGTAGAGTTCCCCTCCAGACCCGCACAGAGACAGACTGAATTGATTGCCCCCATCGCCTCATTATATCTGCCAAATATTTCAAAACAAATTGTCTCACAAATGACCCCTAGAAATGATTGACTCTGGGCGCTGAGCTGAGACGCACTTTGTGCTGCATAGGGAACGAGAGGAGGGTGTAAGAGCGATACAGAGAGAGGGAGGGGGAAGATGTACAGAATGGAATAATGAATGAGAGAGGGAAAAAGGAAATAATGTAGAGATAATGCGTTCCTTTAAGCCAACTGAATGCAGGGTTAGAAGCTATAGTAGGGATGGATGGAAAGAACCATTCCGTGGTTAATGACTAAAATGTAAAATATAGGGAACACGTGGAAAACACAGAGGGTGAATGAAAGTGAAAGCTGTAAGATGAGTTAGAAATGAAAAAGAATGACCCAGAACAAGAGAGGCTGAGAGAAAGAGTGCAAAAGGAGAGAGAGATAAAGCCAGAGGGGCCAAAAAGCTTTGAGTGCCACGCCTGAGTAGGTGGAAATCCCCTTCTCCTCACAGAGCCACAGGGCACATCAAGAGAGGTGTTACTCCAAGTGTTTCCTGTTTGGTGTAGCAGCTCCTATGCACCTTTCCCACCACAATAAAATGAACACTTTCCCCTGACTTCCAGTTAAGTGCTCGTTTTCGGCATGCATCCGATTGGAGTTGATATTGGCTGATGGGAATCGGGACATCTGCGAAGATCAGGAGACTAAGGGGGAGGCACTCATTCCTGATGACCCTCTCACATGTTAGCACCCCTCGTTGCCCGGGCGTTCCGCTTGCCTGTCAGGTGGATCAGGTCTGTCAACAAACAATCTTCAAATTGGCAGGTCGTTGGACGCGGAGGGGTAGGTTTTATATTGGAAGGGGATCGTTGGGAGTAGCGGTGGCTGGGGTGGGTTAAATCAAAGTGTGCGGTGGGGCCATAGTTTGGCAGTCTTGATGAGGTAATCCCATATCTTAATGAGTCTGCCCTGAGGTCTCGTGCAGTCACAGGAGAGAGAAGGGAGGAGAGCAGTGTGAGGGATGACTTCTTTCCTCTCCTCTGGGCTGCTGGGCAAACTGACGTTTCCTTCATGATGTACTTTAGCGTCAAAACGCCACTCACATGCTGGAAAACTAAGTTTAGGCAAGACATGTCATCGGTTAAGTTCAGGATTACGGGTCGGGTTACTCCTTGCACATTAGGATGAGTTGGTGCTCCACCAGGCCCTGCCAGACGGATAGTGAAGAACTTCCCTCGAGTTGTCCTGCAAGCTAACCTCCTCTCTAAGCCTTTCCTGAGCGATGGGTTTGTTAATGCTCACACTCGCCAAACTCCAAGTGAAAAGGAGGAGAAGGGGAGGAGAGGACGGAAGAAAAGAGCTCTCTCTTCTCCAACACAAGCTATGTTTAACACAGAATGTGACATTTTTAAACGTGAATTCAGAAGGGGCCAAAGTGTTCCTCTTACTGAGATACAGCACTTACAGTACACCTAGATTGCCAGTGTACCTTAGCAATGTGTTTAAGGGCTGAAGCAGAACCTTTATTCATTCCCTGACCTTTTCCCCTCCCCCCCTTCTTCCCCCCCCCCTCCCTCCCTACCTTAATCCTTCCCTTCCTCCATCCCCTTGTCCGTTCTGTCGTTAATATTAGAACTGAAAACAACTCCAAAATAATTTATCATAGCAAAACATAATAAACTTCTCGCTTATGGAACTTTACAGTTGGACATCATCAGCAGACAGAAGATGGAGTTGGCACAGTAGCAGCCGCATTTGCTCGCAGAGAAAAAAGTGTCTAAAAACAAAACCCTGTTTTCATTTATTAGTTTTTTTTTTACTTTCCAATTTGCTGTGGCGTGTGTTTTAGGAAAACTTCTACAAGGTGCTGTAAGTCGGTTAACTGTGGGAGGGAGTGCCGCAAAGGGAGATCCAACACACACACCCACTCAGAGGGACACACACACAGGGGATCCTTTTTGTGCGTTGTCAGTCTCTAGCCGGACACACCCCTTTCTCAACCTGGCACCGATAAACTGCTGGACAAATGGTTAAAATCTGGTACCAGTGTGTACCAGGGTGTGTGTGTGCAGGCGTGTCAGTGTGCTTCAGACAAGTGGACTATGTGTGTTTGTGGGAGCATGTCTGTATTTAATTACATTTGTTAAAGCTCACATGAGTCTGAACTTAGATACTGTATTTCAACACTGCCTCAGACACTGTAATTACTTTACTGGGCAAAGTCCACTACCACCGTTGTAAAGAGATACAGAGGAACTGGACACTGGGTTGTCTGAGGATAGGAAGAGTTTTTTGGGGGGAAAAATATGAATGTCCCACAGGTGGCGCAAGACAACCAGGTCTGGAGTAATCTTAGTACAAAGCATGTAGTAGTGTATTAAGTTTCTGAGAAACAGAATTACCCAGTCATCGTGGGTCTCTCAAGTGTGTGTGTGTGTGAAAGATTGAACTAGGTTTATGTGTGATCTTAGGGGGTTGTATTTTAAATTAAATTACATCATTTCTGGCATCTTTTTGCAGCTAATATTGAATGTGTGAGTACAGATTTCACTATCTTGGTGTAACAAAAATTCCCTCAAGGACAGTAAAAGCAGCTGAGATACGTTTTGCTAGATTTACATAAGGAAAAAGGTGTCTTGTTGGATTTAAAATCTCAATTTGGATAACATTTTGTGGGTGGAGTTAAGAATAGTATATGGTTTGGGATGGGTCAAAATAGGATGGAAACAGTAAAAACACTAATACCAGTAGTCTCCCCCTATAGATGGTGTCCTGGGGGATCTACTCTCAGATTTGTATCATGGCATCAGTGAGCTCCTGGACAGACTGTGGCGCTACTTGGCTGTGTTGAATGCACCGATACATAGCGTCCCAAAGGCATTCAATTGGATACATGTCTGGGAAAGAAAGGCCAGTCAATGGCATCAAAGCCTTCGTCATTCAGGAACTGCCTACAGACACTGGCCACATGAGGCCAGGCATTATCCAACACCAGGAAGAACCCAGGGCACAATGCACCAGCAAAACGTGACGATAAGTCTGAGGATTTCATCCCGGTACCTAACAGCAGTCAAGAGTACCGTTGGCTAGTATGTGGACGTCTGTACGACCATCCAAGAATATGCTTTCAAGTTGGACAAGTTGGTCAGAAACATCCGCTGGATGTAATTTTGTTGGGTTCTGGCGGTTCCCCCTTGCACAAAAGAGCAGACACCAGTCCTGCTACTGGGTCCTGCTACTGCCCTTCTACGGCCCTGTCCAGCTCTCCTCGTGTAACTACCTGTCTCCTGGTATCTCTTCCATGCACTTCCATACTCTCCCCAGTACTGGGAGACACAGAAAACCTTCTTGTGATGGCACGTATGTATGGTCCATCCTGGATGAGTTGGACTACCTAGTATCAGATCTCTACTGTCCATACCATAACATGTATATTGTATATAGAGGGGCTTAAAAATGTATATTTGCTCTGGGGTTTCCCTCTTAGGCCTGCAGGGGCTTAACGTGGTCTGTCTCAAAACATGGCAGGTCCTGAGGAGCTATTTGATTCTATTTCCACTGCCCCGATCCCTGAGGTGGGAGATCTAACTCTGGAATTTGAAACAAGTGGAAAACTAAACAAGACAGCTCTGGAGGGGAAGTGGGATATACGGGTGAGGAAAAGGGTGAGAAAAGGGGGGAGGACAGGGGACGAAAACATGATAGCCTTTTCTACCACTCCCTCCAGCGCCAGGAACAAACGCAACCTTCAAGCTATGCCGGTGTCATCTACTCCCCCGCCTCATCCCCCCCTACCTCACCCGACCTCCGCCAAAACACACCATGCTCTACAGCTCTACATCAATATTTGCTGTACCACTGCATCCCTCCCTCCAAACCCTCTGTGTTATTGTGTGGGTGCAGCTGAGTACCTCAGGCCTTGCTATCTTTAAGCCTTGATAATCAGGCTCTGTGAAGGAGACCTGCAAGCGGCCACGCAGGCGCATGATCAGTGACATGCGCTGATTCCCCGTAAGGGGGTAGGCTTTCGTGAAGGCTTTCCACTGGCAGTGGACGTAGGTTCTTCCCAGGCTTTTCCATTCTTACAAGCCCTTGTGGGCATGTCATTGCCCTGGTCTGTGTGGTCTAGGTGGGATCATAAAGCCTCTGTATCTATGGACTACCTCCACCCTCCACCTCCACCCTCTCACCATGCTGTCAATGTCAATCAGTAGAACCGAAGCCCAGGACCTGTGACACAGTGCCAGGGTACAAAAAGGGAGGGAGGGGTGGGGGGACAACAGAAGGGAAATAGACAGAGGCAATCTTTCCAAAGCCGGCAAAACACTTTTCCTCTCTCCCCTACTATCACTTTCTAGTTGGACCGCTTGGAGCCGTGCCAGAATCCCAGGGCTGTTAAGTCTCATTGAAGCACTAATTTAATACCTCAAACAAATATTTCTTTCAGAAGAAAAGCGGCAGGCGAGAAGGAGGGAGGTGGGAAGAAGGTGAGTTGAGGGAGAACTATGTACACAGAAGCATATCAAAGCCAGTCAGCCAATAACGACACAAGCATCAAAAAGCTCAGGCTTTTGGACATCACCCAAGAGGAAAATGCACGCAGATATCATGTTTCTTCTTGCGGCGTGTTACACAAGCGCCTGAAGTTCCTTTTTTTCTTCCTGGATTGGAGAATGGAACAAGGTTCAAAGAGGTTGCTTTTGTGGACGGCAACACACCTGCTATGCTCTGAGACTAGTCAAATCAAAATGTAACTCGAAGGGAGCTTTACCTTAACTAACCCATTGATGCACAATGCCACTGCATAACACAGCAATTCTAATGGGATAAAATCCAAAATAGGTCCTGCTTATGTAAAAGGTGGGTCTGAATATGTAGAGTATATACTCCATATATGTAGAGTATAGAGTAAGTTTGGGTTTGTGAGAGGTTTTACCATCTTTTCAGCTCTGCAGTGAAGGAAAACATTTGTGCAAGTAAGGTTAGATAAGGGTTAGATTTAGAATTAGATTAAGGGTTCTATTTTGGTGTTAGTCCCGAGTGTCAGTGGTGTCAGTGGTGTCATTCCTGAGTGTCGGTACTTACTGACGCAGCCTACTTTGCTTTATCTTAGATAATTGACTCCCAATTCGTGACAAAAAGAGGCTTGAAACCTTTGCTATGTAGGATATGTTTGCATTGACATTAGAGCAACCAATACACATACAAGCATATAAATGGGTAGCCTGTCATGACTACAATCTTGCCACCTGATCGATCATCACATAATAACATGTAAAGGACCCTCCAGAAGTATTGGGACCGTAAAGCCAAAATTGCTATTGTTGCTGTACCCTCAAGGCAAATTAAAATTGCATTGATTGTTCACGCATAAAAGATCTTTGAATGTGTAGTCTCAGTTCTATCCTTTGGCATTTGGGGTGTGTGTTTAGTGTTAGTAAGCACAATTCAACATAAAGACTAGGGAGCTGTCTGTGAATGAAAACCAAGCGATTTGAATAATTAACAAAAAAGAAACTACATTTGAGGACACGGAAAACAACAAGACTGACCTGGGTAGTGAAAAACACCCAGTAAATAAGTACAGTCACTAACAATATACTGCCAGGTTGAGAGTGGTACAAATCTACTGCAAGGGCGAAAGTGTTACTGGCTACTGCTAGGGTGAACGTGTTACAGTCTACTGCTAGGGTAAAAGTGTTACAATCTACTCCAAGAGGGAAAGTGTTACAATCTACTGAAAAGGGTGCAAGCCTTACAATCTACTGCTTGGGTGAGAGTTTTACAATCTATTGCTAGGGTGAAAGTGTTACAATGTATTATTTACAGAAGAGTTCCACAGCAGAATTACAAAGGTTACACAGACACTGGGCAGTGGAAGAAAAAAGTGTTTGTGGTGTTCGGATCAAAAAGAAGAACATTTGTGAAATGCTGACCAAATCAAAAGATGCTGGAAGAGTGCTTGATGCCATCTGTCAAGCATGGTGGAGGCAATGTGTTGGTCTGGGGTGCTTTGGTGGTGGTTAAGAAGGACATTTGTACAGGGTAAAAGGGATCTTGAAGAAGGAATGTGATCACTCCATGTTGTAAGGCCATGCCAAAACCTTGAGTTCAGACAACTTTCACCTACAACAGGACAATGACCCAAAGCACAGCTCCAAACTATGCTAGAACTGCCAGCACAGTCATTGGATCTCAACCCTATTGAGCTATTGCAGCTTGACCATATGTCGCATAAGAAGTGCCCATCAAGCCAATCCAACATGTCTATATTTCCTATTCAAACTAATTTAATGTATGATTTTTTGGAAAACCAGGAAGTGACCCTAAAATATTGAACGTTGGTATGACGGTCTCTACTTTTGCCTCATACTGTATTAATCTGTTAATATTATGTTCATACTGTATGCTTTGAGTGTACATCAAAATTAACAATCTTGACTTTTCTGTTCCAACACTTATGGAGGACAATGTACATTTCCACAGGGGATCCTAACAGCTGCAGGGGAGCTGAACCTAGAGGGGGAGATGGAAAGGGACAGAGCAAGAGAGAGGGTGAAAGAGGGAAAGGGAGGAACAACGAGTCATGAAAAGTCATCAATCGAGCAATCAATTACATGAACAATGTTTTCAGTCAAACCGCAAAAAAACTAAATCTGTAATAACATCTAACAAAATAACAGTGTATTTTGCCTTTATTTCTGGGAGACTTATCAAACCCTGCTGGCAGATTGGCCCAGGGGTCATTTGGAGGGTGGTGCAATAGGCCTCCTAGAATCCTGCATACAATGGTCATTGACAACATTTGATTGACCACATGAGTATCATTTACCTTATCATGAAAAGTATAAACCCTTTCATTTCATTTATGGATTGTTTTATCTGTCCCACTTTTGAGGTTAGACATAATTAATTCCGAAACTGTGCAGCTTCTAAAATGCTTCTAAATGCTGAGGAAAAAATATCCAACTCGACCAACTCAGACCTGTGCTCTTAAATATTTACATAAACTGACCGGCCACTATTTTAGAAACAACCCGAGCTCCTCCACAATCTTTAGGTAAAATGCCTGCTCTTTGCAGATGACCTGTGTTACCCGCAGCACATTATGACCTGTGTTACTCCTGGACCTAAGCGCCAGACATGGGCCCTAGTAGTATAACCCTAAAAGACCAAAATAACATAGCGTTGTCTCAGTTAATGAGACAAGCACCCTATTGAAATGAACATGTGGATTAAAATTACAAACACTGCATTCATTTCAGAATCTGTCTGCGACTCATTACTGATGCAAATTTAAAAATAGAACTTGACAGATAGATGGAGTTAACAGACAGGCAGTTAGGCAGACAGAAAAAATTGTTTAAAAAAGGAATTGAAAACATTTAGAAAGCAATAATGAGAAAGTGTGAGAGTACATAGATGATATATTAATGTGTTAATTAGCAGTTAAGGGAATACGCCAGGGAACGAATGCTGGAGAAAGACTTCAGGCCTACTGTCAAGTTGAATGTGACAAAGACATTTTTACTACTAACTCTAAATAGACACTGTATTGTATGCATGTTGACATACTAGCAGTGGAATGAAATGCCAAACAGGTCAACACGGAAGGAGAAAACAAAACAAAACGGCAATCTCCACCGCTGTAAACTTGCGCTCCGGAACTGAGAAGTAGTTAGCTATTAAATCCTCTCAAGCCTTTGAACTCTGTGTGTCACGGCTGTGTTGTGCGGCAGAACCATATGCAGACATTGTTTCAAACAAAAGGTGTATTTAATCCCAAAGACAAAGAAACTACAAACTACACGAAACTGTACACGTAAAATGAAAGGACTAACTAACATAAAAACGATATACAGAAAACATGTAGAGCATTCGCTTGAAAACGGAATTAAACAGAGACAAACTGTGAGCTGTTGAGACAAGCACAAACAATAAACCACACCGAGTGTGGCTGCAAAACTAACCTAAGTAGGCTCCCCAATCAGAGTCAACTGAATGCAGCTGCTCTGACTGGGGAGCCCACAGCGGCATAGAGAGGGCTAGAGGCCTCACTAATAGTCTTGCCCTGAAATGGCCAGGGGCTCGCAGCCAGGGCATGACAGAGCGGCGCCGGCACCGCAGGGTGGGGCGTCACAGCTTGGCACATCAGGGGCGGTGTCACAGCTGGGCACATCAGGGGCGGCGTCACAGCTGGGCACATCACCGGCGGCGTCTCAGCTGGGCACTGCAACCTGGCCCTCGGGGCAGGGAGCGGGACACTGGCCCTCGGGGCAGGGAGCGGGACTCTGGCCCTCGGGGCAGGGAGCGGGACTCTGGCCCTCGGGGCAGGGAGCGGGACTCTGGCCCTCGGGGCAGGGAGCGGGACTCTGGCCCTCGGGGCAGGGAGCGGGACACTGGCCCTCGGGGAAGGGAGCGGGACGCTGGCCCTCGGGGCAGGGAGCGGGACTCTGGCCCTCGGGGCAGGGAGCGGGACTCTGGCCCCCGGGGCAGGGAGCGGGACTCTGGCCCTCGGGGAAGGGAGCGGGACGCTGGCCCTCGGGACAGGGAGCGGGAAGCTGGCCCTTGGGACAGGACACGGGAGACTGACCCTGGGGGCAGGACACGGGAAGCTGACCCTGGGGGCAGGACACGGGAAGCTGACCCTTGGGGCAGGACACGGGAAGCTGGCCCTGTGGGCAGGACACGGGAAGCTGGCCCTGGGGGCAGGACACGGGAAGCTGGCCCTGGGGGCAGGACACGGGAAGCTGGCCCTGGGGGCAGGACACAGGAAGCTGGCCCTGGGGGCAGGACACAGGAAGCTGGCCCTGGGGGCAGGACACGGGAGACTGACCCCTGTGGCTGAAGCCGGAATGTGTCTCCGGGCTGGAGCCGGAACGACCATGGTCTGACGTGGGGCAGGTGCTGGAACGTGGGCCGGTCGTGGAGCTTGTGCTGGGACGAGGGCCGGACGTGGAGCAGGTGCTGGGACGTGGACCGGTCGTGGAGCAGGTGCCGAGACGAGGGTCTGACGTGAAGCAGGTGCTGGGACGTGG
>JACXGK010008160.1:0-23199 GCA_016801125.1 Novumbra hubbsi
GTCTCGTTGTAGATATTCAGAACGTCTCGTTGTAGATATTCAGAACGTCTCGTTGTAGATATTCAGAACGTCTCGTTGTAGATATTCAGAACGTCTCGTTGTAGATATTCAGAACGTCTCGTTGTAGATATTCAGAACGTCTCGTTGTAGATATTCAGAACGTCTCGTTGTAGATATTCAGAACGTCTCGTTGTAGATAATCAGAACGTATCGTTGTAGATATTCAGAATGTCTCGTTCTAGATATATAGAATGTCATAAAAATGCATAGGCATATAACAGCCAAGGACTGCACATAGAATCACACATACAAAGTGTGATTCTATCAGTCAAAATACAATTCCAAGACATATTACAAGATAAATAGTCTCACACTTGTTAAAGGTGGTAAATTGATTTTAAAATACCTTAATTTAATAAGACAACGAGTATTTTTTTAATAAAGGCCTCAACATAAAAAACACATACGACATATTATAAAAAAAATATTTTAGTTAGTGTTATTACTAACAAATCTGTGTCTCTGTGTCCCTGAGCAAGGCAGTTTATCCTAATGGCTCCCAGGTTGTAGCAAAAAATGTAAAGTGTTTTTAAGTAGGGAGCTCTAGTGTGGACCACTGCCTTTTCATTCTTGGAAACGTATTTCCTGTGAATCGGGTGATTTCCTGTTCAGAGAAACGAGTCATACTGAAGTAGTATTTACAATTTCTGAACATTAAATGCTGCAGTTTCCGCAAAACCAGTTCACTTTAATGCAGTTAGACGTTGCTGATTGCAGGCTCCACTTTCTTTTACTTTAGCTTTACCTGATAGGACAAGAGTTAAAATAAAACCTTTAGGCAGGAATTAGGGGAATTGGGTTAGTCTAACCGTCACGAAATTGGTTGCTGGTTCAAATCCCTAAGACCTGTTGTTCTTTCCCTGAGATAGTTAACCCTAATTTCTCCCAGGATGTGGCTGCAAATAAGAACCTGTTCTTAGCATAATAAGCTGGTAAGATAAACAGAAACAAATTAGTTTATAGATTTTTCATTGAGGCAATATATGGAATCAATTTAGAGGAAAAACCTTTGCACAAAGATCTCAGTGAAAAACATGCAACCACAAGGTCCAACTTCATTTGATGGGATGGGAGGAATAATAAAAAATCTTACTGGAGGAGAAAACCCCCAACGTATGATGGAGAAATCTGATTTACATAATTTTCAGGAACAAAATACTCTGTAAAAGACCTGCGACCACAAGAACTTTTCTAGGAACTGGCAACTCCCATTACTCTGCTTTCCTTGCCAAAAGCATCACAGGTAAAACATTTGCTTCTGCTATTATTTTTCTTAGTTCTTATGAAACCCACAGACAAACAGAGAGAAGTGAATGTACAAGCATTTACATTTCTTAGTTTGCTGCTATGAGACTGAATAGTGGACTGGAATTGCAGGTACTGTAGACCCGAGGTACTCAACCCAATGAGACCCAGAGCCTACTGTCCCTCGGTTCTGTCCATAGAGATAACTTGAATGAAAACCAGCCGTACTCTGGGTCCTAAAGTCAGGAGATACTACTCAAGCCGTAGTCATTTGTTTAGACCAGCTCACATTGAGGCTGTATTGCGTAAAATCCTCAGCTTGAAAAACAGTATTGTCCAAAACAGTATAGTGACATAACATGCAATCCACCAGTAGATCTCGACAATATGACGACATTGCTGAACCGTGTAAATAAAATCACGGAAACGCATTGGCCATTAACAATTTTATCATCATGCAGATCAGCCACCGGGACTTGACTCACGAGAAGATAAAAGCTAACCGGTACTCTTGCAGATGTGGATTACGTTGCAAGCCTGCGGGTGCGATAACTAGATGCGAAAAGTGCTTACAAAGAAGCAGCTCTGAGGACCAAAGTAAACTGCCAAAGTTCTCACCAGGTGCCACTGTTTGGGGTATCTGGGGTCGTTGAAGGCCAAGCCCCTCTTGGAGCGGCTGAGGACCTGCTCCTGGGAGTGCCAGAGCACGTGGGGGTGTGCCGCCAGGAGGTCCCCCGCCCTGCCATCGTCCTCAGGCCCTGCACAGAGAAGGTAGTGGCCCTCCAGGTGTCCTATCTGCCCCTTGTTCTCCAGGCCAGACGCCTCTGCTACCTGGCTGGCCAGCTGGTGTAGGTCGGACCCCTCGGCCTCCAGCAGCTCTGGGTCTGAGTGAAGCCGAATGGCCCAGGACTGGCCCGGCCCACAGGAGAGGGGAGGAGGCGCGGGAGGGGAGATTGGGTGGGCGTTGTGAACGGCCAGGAGCAGCACAGGGGTCAGGCCCAGAAAGAGCAGGAACAGGAGAGGTGAACACATGGCAAAAAAGGCACAACAAGAGATCTGCTCCACATCAGGAACTGCAGCCTACGGAGAAAGAGAGCAGACAGAACAGTCAGAGAACAGCCTAGGGAGACAGAACAGTCAGAGAACAGCCTAGGGAGACAGAACAGTCAGAGAACAGCCTAGGGAGACAGAACAGTCAGAGAACAGCCTAGGGAGACAGAACAGTCAGAGACCAGCCTAGGGAGACAGAACAGTCAGAGAACAGCCTAGGGAGACAGAACAGTCAGAAAACAGCCTACGGAAACAAAAAGCAGACAGAGGACCGTCAGAGAACAGCCTAGGGAGACAGAACAAACAGAGAACATCATAGTGAGACAAAACACAGACAGAGAACAGCCTATGGAGACAGAATGCAGACAAGGACAGTCAGAGGGTAAAACTGAACACAGAACCGTCAAAAGTAGAAATGGTAAAACTGAACACAGAACATTTGGCTCCATGGATTCAAACAAAGAGACAATTGTATCTACATAAGAGCAAGTGTGTTTGTGACTGTATGAGGTGTGTGTATATAGTATGTGTCTATGGTTTATGGATCCTATGTACCAATTACAAGTTGATGTATGATCTTCAAATGGAAAGAGCGGTGGCTTCACTGCTGTATTCTATTTTAAAATAAGAACTCTTATTTTTTACAGCCAAGTTCTCATAAAACAGCACTGATGTCACACTGTTAAAATATAATAAAAACATGCAAACATGTACAATCCTGCCCGAGTTCCACAAAATATGACAATAACCACCATGGAAAATGCATGTTTTGCAGATTAGCGAATGGGTCACTGATATGCCGTATGAAGGTCACTGACGTGTACCAGACTGGTGTCGATGTGGTAAAGATAGGTAAGTCACATTCATATCAGGGACCCAGTATCTTTAGAGACATTAGATTCAAAACCTTACAAATTTTGAGGAATCATTTTACAATGTTCAACCCCTGAGAAATAATTCATGATATATTGGTATATTAGTGATGAGCTTTTCTTAAACCGCTGCAGACACAAACCAGGTACACACCAGAGCTGTTTGTATTTGACCAGGGATAATTCTCCTACTTCTCTGCCCAAGCAAATCATTTCTAATCCAGGGTCATTGTTGAGAACGTGGAGACAGCATTTTATCCTAGATGGTTTCTTATTCTAAAAACATTGTTGCAGTCTAAAAACAAAAATGTCTCAGTGGATAATTTCCGGGTTCTACAATCAATCTGGGGACCAATAGAATATCTTTGTACCACATATTTTGAAATAACTCCTTTGAATCTTTCCTCAAAAAAAACTCGTAAGAACCCACTCAATGGTCAACCCCAAAGTGTTCTTCAAAATATTATTTGGAAAAACCATTGAGAAGGATCTTTTTCTTTTTTTTTTTTTTAACTGTCTTCATGTATATTTCTTGTTATAACTTTTTGGGAATGCCCCAGATTTCCAATTAGACACACTAGGTTACTATTCTCCAACCCGTTGTCAGAACCTGATGTTTTTGCTTCCTCACAACCCCTTTATGGAACAAGTCAGTGTAAAATGACAATCTGGACCCAATATCAATTAAAAGTGGAGCACCAGTGAATGATTTCTCTACTTTAATCTCAGTAGCCAGGTATATATTCCTAAAATACAGATGGCAGCATCTGAAAAAATTATAGCATTCTGACACAGAAACTTGTATCTAACATATTTAATCTGCTGGCCATATCACACAACCGCTTGTGCGTTATTGCTTATGTATAGCAAAGGTTTGACAAAATTAGAAACCACTTAATAGTTAAACAATAAGGCACGACGGACGTTGTAACGTATATGACCAATATACAACGTCTAAAACTTGTCCTTAGGCATAACATCACAGAATTCCTGATTACAGCGCTTCACCGTGGTATATTGGCAATATATCACAAACCCCCAAAGAGGCCTTATTGCGCTAATGAGACAAAAAACCACATAATAACATAATAAGAGCTGTAAAAAGTGATGATGTCACAGCCTTATTATATGAGACAGTATAACATATCCACAGCAAATCCACATTCCGGATTCAAACAACCCAGTTTATCAGAATCAGCTTTATTGCCAAGTAGGTTTAAAAATACAAGGAATTTGCTCTGGTGTATTGGTGGATAACAAGATACCAACCAAGATTCCCTAGTACAAAAGACCAAATACCACGGGTGTCATTATATAAACTGTTACTGTTCTAATTGCATTAGTAACCCGTTTATAATTGCAATGGGGAATATTTGGGGTTGGTGTTTTACTGGTAATATATGTTGGAAAGAATAGCGCAGGGTCCACGAAAATGACCAAGAACAGCTCTTAGCCTTGGAATATTGGCCATATACCAGACCCCCTCGTGCCTTACTGCGAAAATATATCAGCCGTACGAACAAAACACGTATTCTTACTGTTGTAATTGCGTTGGTTGCAGGGGTAAATTGCAATAAGGCAGCTATTGAGTTTATAGGGCCATCACAACATGGCTAACAGATGCTCTTAAACCATACACACAGCAGAGTCCTGGGATACATCCCGTTGTTATATTGGCGATATACAACAAATATATATCAAACCTATGTCTGAGCAAGTTAAGGTCATTACACGATTAGCTAAACAACTATAGTATTTCAAGGTCCATAGCTTGCACGCATATTCTATTTTCCTTCTGTAATACTACTAAAACTACTTAAAAATTATTGCGACGATGAGCTTCGTATGACAAGTCCATATTGATGATGCAAGTTCATTGATTTGTATTTAGCGTTTTATTTCTACCTAGCTAAAAACCAAAACAACCAACTGAAAAGCGAAAACCACAATTATGAAAGCCGTTGGGTATATATAAAGGCCATTAGTTATGTAGCAAACTATGCAGCTCAGATTGTTATTCTTAAAATGACAGCATGGCTAGCGTTACTTCAGACAAGCGGATGTTGCCTGGGTTAGCTAACTAGAAGTAACGTGTGTTTGCTATTGTAGTCAGCTAACGTTAGCTAGCTAGTTAGCAAGGATAGTAAGAACGCCAACTGTTTGGTTTACCTGTATGTTCGACCAACAAGTCACCAACACAAAACATTACTAGTAGAGTAGTCATGGTGTTGCTACGTATCATACTCACATATATTATCTTGTCATCGACTTCTTCATTCTAAAGCACGGCAATGTATTTAACGACAGCTAGCTAGCCAGTTGTCAAAGACGGTCCAGGAACTAATGCATTCTCTGGAAGCCCTGCCCCCCATAGAACTGTGCCACTCATCAGCCTGAGGGGTTGCTTCAAAACAAAGGCTCTCATTGGCTATTTTCAATGGATTTCCGTAACAGCGGCTCTTTCTGAAAATTCTTCCGGAGTGGCTAAGTACCGCACTCTACTGATTTTGTGTTGCATCTCTTCAGGAACAGAGACCCTTGAACCGGTCCAGCAAACAAGCATTCACATGGACAGCGACGTTACTTCCACACAAGGTGTATGATCAGGGAATGGGAACATGTCATGTCACAAATTCCGTTTTATTAGGTACGTTCTTTATTGGTAGTCTGTGGGCAGTGTCAGTTGCAGCTGACAGATATACATTGCATATTTATTTACAGCAAGTCATGGAATGTACAGTCAGTCCCTCGTTGAGAGATTTTGCTATTGTGTCCATTTACATGAAATCACAAAACTAATTATATTTAAGCGCACCCTGGGAAATAGTGCACATCAGCAGACTGGGTTTACATGAATATATCTTTTACTTTTGGGACTTCTGAGCATGGTGAAGCTGTTTTTAGAATCCTATGATCTCTGATCATGTGGGAATGCGTGAGTGTGTTTTATGTGTGCACGCCTGCAGTTTCCGTGTGTCAGTGCTTATCTTTTTGCATATACATACTGTACTAGTCATTTAGCAGACCCTCTTATGCAGAGTGACTGTGTGAATTAGTTCATTCACTAGCCACAGGAGCAATATAAAAGTGTCCTCTGATATTAACAGTATTAAATACATAATATGATATTTGAGTGCACGCATATGTAACATGGCTTCAACATAAAATGCATCTGATATTTTAGTGCTAATTTTACTCTCGCTTGAAAAGTTCACACAATTTGCACTTATGTTTTGCATTCCTTAGCTGGCACTGTTGAAGTGATATCCAACAAATCAAATATACTCCGGTCCATTTTAAATCATACATCAACTGATTTGTGTACTTACACACACCTCACACAATCACAAACCCATACACGTACCTATCCATAAAGTATATTTATATCATGCCCTTATATCAATACAGTTGTCTGTCAGAATCCAGGGGGCCATTTCAACCCAGCTTGTCGGTGTGGCCACCATTTTACAGATGAAAAGCAAGTGGCCGCCGTCGTTTCTCGGTCACTCCGTCAACCTCCGAAACCGGCCTCCGTCAACCTGTTGGCGCCCGACTCATGAGGCCAATGCCCGCACAACACCACGTTACTAAGCCTCTGCCGCCTCCATCCGCACCGGTATCACTTGAGGAGGGAGATGTCGTCGGCGAAGTCGCCGCGGGGACGGAGGCAACGCGCCACGCGCCACTGGCACACCATGAGACAGAGCGGCAGCATGAAGAGGGCGCAGATGCCCGCCATGACGTAGGCGATGGTCATGAGGGTGGACTCGTCCGTCTGCGGGATGTTGTAGCCGCAGTCCTCCAGGTCCGCGCCGTGGTAGGGGCCCTCGGCGGACGCGGTGCGGAACTCGTCGTGCACTGAGGACACACACACACGGTCCGGCATGACGCAGGTCGAACACACACACACTCGCATTTACACCACCTCCCTATGTTCCCTCACCGTGGCAGGTGCTGACGGCAAATCCGATGCGTTTCTTCTGGCGATCGAACACCACGTAGAAGCCCTCCATGATGACGGCGCCCATGACTGTGCCGGTGCTGGACTGGGACACGGCAAACTTATAGCAGTCCTCCTGGGCCGACGCCACATCCTCAACGGGGCGCAGGTATTGCTGCGGGTGAGGGGGGCAGTTAGAATGGCTATATGCTTTTGACAGCACAATGCCCTGTTTTGGGGTTGTTGCTAAAGAGAGCATTGTTTTTTTTTATTGTTTTTTTGTTCTCAGTAAACTTCAATGAATTTCACATTGCTTGCTAACTGATTATAACGAAAAAACATAGACAAATGTTGACTATATTGTCATACAGTTGCATTATTTAACAATGTGGATTATAGGAATGTGTGGGTTGCGGTGGATTGCGTGAAAGCAGGTCAAGACAGGGTCATTATCTCATTGACTTAATTAATTAACAGACAGACGAGTGGACGGATACATAGGCAGGTAAACAAACAGACAAAAATGCATGTAAACAGACAGTCGGGTGGAAAGATATACAAACAGGGTAGTAGAAGTAGTACAGAGTACAGAGGTACCGGCGGACAGTGCTACCTGTGGCAGGATTGAGATGCGGAAGGACTGGTTTCGATTCTCACTCATCAAATAGAGGGTGATGACGGGAAAGATGTGCCAGGGGGTGGTACCAGCCTGCCAACACACCAGCTGCTCACCCAACCAGAACCCAGAGGGGAACTGCTCTGTCTGACAGGGAGAGATGGTGTGTGTGTTTGTGAAAGCGATAGAGACAGAACATTTGGCCGTTGCAGAAACTAAGGATGATACCATAACCGTGAAACCCTTTCAAACATCACACCTCAGCAACATGATTAAACACGACACCCGTTGAACTGCCAGTTGCTGAGGAGAGGAGACCAAAACCCCAACCGAGGGAAAGAGAATTGAGCGAGGGATGGAGGAGGGAATGTATGCAGAGTGACTCACAGAGGAAGCCGCCTCGATGGCCTTCACAGCCGCCTGGAACACCTTGCGTGGGAGCCGGAGGTTTGTTGTCCCGCTGTCCACGATGCTCTTATCATAGTTGTACTGATGAGGACACAAAGGACGAGACGACATCTGCACCTTCCATTCAACATTCTTACATTCTCAGAGGGATCAAGGTCAACAGTAGACTGTCAGAGATATTTGGGTGCAAAGCCAAATTACATTGCCCAGGGGCAATGAAATGAGAGGTGGAACAAACTGATTGTATTTTATAATCAAATATTAAAATGTGGAATGTGTCAGGAAAACTGCCTGTCATCTTACCTCTTTACAGTCCATGTTGAGATCCTGACCGTTGACCTCGATGCGCACAATGATGACCTCATAATACCACTCCCGGCGAATGGGTGTGTACCACAAGTCCCCGACGTAGAGAGAAGGATCCACCCCACCAATGATCTGAGAAGATCACACAATATAATAGGTTTGGCCGGATCCAAACGATCAGCTCACTTTCCATTTCCTGGCAATGATTCTGCAACTCAGATTATATCTGAACACAACACTATACAACACGATAATTGATGGCATGTATTGTACAACCTCAATGTTTTCTCACAAACACATCGTTTCTGTGTGAATCCCTTAAACCAAACGTTTGTCTACATCTGTGCCCATCCCAATGTCTCTCTCACCATACTTCCGCCCACGGTGGCACTGCCCAGGCTGTAATTCTGGGTGAAGCCCGCCCCACACAGCTGCAGAGAGAACAGGTTGGGCACCGAGGTTTGTCGCACCAGAGAGTCGAAGAAGGGCTCCAGCATCTCATCCGGCTAGACAGAGGACATAAAGACAAATTAGAGATAAATTCTGGGACTTCTACCATAACAAATATACGTTGTTTATATTTCCTATGTGAAAAATCAACCCTCAGTCAGTCATGAAATTCCAAAAGTCTTGAAAAGCGAGCGGTTGTGAAGCAATGACAAATTAAAGACACTGTTTTTTTTAAAAAACAATCACTCAAAAGCCAAAATCAACATTGTGGTCGTTTTAGCCCGCCCATTGCGACATCCCCCCCCCCTCACTCGTGCGATCTCGGCGTAGGCGAGGCCCAGGATGCCCTCCCAGTTGGATCCGTTGATGAAGAAGCGGTCCGACTGGGTGATGGCAGCGATGTTGGCGCGGAGCGAGGCATTGGGGCCATGTGGCACAGACACCAGATCAGTGCCCAGCTCGCCCTCCCAGCGGCCCTGGGTGTACGGAACATAGACACTCCGCCCGAGGTCCCGGTAAGAGTTGGACCTATGAACACATGACGAGAGATGCACGACAAACGTATGAACAGTTATCTGGAAAGGGAGAGATTTACAACGATTACATTTTCAACTTGATTATCACATTGTATAATATATAAGAGAGGAATAGTTCACTCAAACACATTTTAAGTGAAGATTTCGCTAATACATAATGATATTTTCAGCGAATGACTGCATGTTCACTGTAAAATAAAACGCCCGTGTTTCCCCCGACTTCCGCCGAGCTAACTTAAGCACAGTTAGTACCGCAACGTCAGCCTACATCCGGGGGGCCAGCTAGCCAGCCGTAGCTTAACGGAGCACAGTTAGTACCGCAACGTCAGCCTACATCCGGGGGGCCAGCTAGCCAGCCGTAGCTTAACGGAGCACAGTTAGTACCGCAACGTCAGCCTACATCCGGGGGGCCAGCTAGCCAGCCGTAGCTTAACGGAGTAACGAAGGGATTCCTCCCGGCGCTGAGGACGTATTCCGCCATGGAGCGTATTCACTGTGATGTCACCGGACCAGGCGGTACTCACAGTGAGCGGTGGTAGTATCTGCGGAGGAAAGGGTGAGCAGCAGCGCCGACGGCAAAGTTACTGCTGCCGGTGTCCACCAGGATATTCAGCTGGATCCCAAAAACACAACACAGTGGTGGCATTAGTAAGTCTCGTCACTGTGTACTCCGACAGCTGTGTACATTCCCTTGGTGGTATTGACGGCGTGTGTGTTAAAAGAGCATTCGTGGTTTTTTGTGTGTTAGCGTGTGGGTGTTTAAGTGCGTGCAGTTGTGTGTTTTAGTGAGTGTGTGTCGTGCTTGTTTCTTCCAGGGTAAACGGACAGAATTCATTGATGTATAAACTAATACTTACTATGTGGTTTCAGATAAAACGATTCCATGCAGCTAAAAACACTTTTTAGTTATTTCACACTCTCTGTCCCTTTCTCCCCCCCCCCCACACTGTCCCTCGTCTGCTCTGTCCGCCTGATCGGGGTTTTCACTTCTACATTCAACCTCTCCCCTCTACATTCAACCTCTCCCCTCCATCACCTGCCTGAATGACTTCGCAATGTTGGTGAGAATGGGCAACCTCACCTCCTGTGCACTGACCCTGAGCATCGGAGCTCCTCTCATCAGAGCTCCTCTCATCAGAGCTCCTCTCATCGGAGCTCCCCTTCTGTACTCCCTGTTCACGCATGAATGTATGGCCACACACAGCTCCTATGTCACACTTAAGTTTGTGGACGACACCACTATCCTGGGTCTTATCTCCCACAACGAATGCAAAGAGGAGGTAAGTGACTTGGCTTCATGGTTCCAGGACAACAACCTCTCCCTCAACGTCTGTAAAACTAAGGAGATAATCACGGGCATCAGGAAGCGGCAGAGGGGAATCACACCCGTTCACACCTGTTTTTATTTTTGCTTTTTAAATTCCTTCATTTCTGTCGCGTGCCTTGTCTTAAGAATTTAATTGTTCAGAATGCTATTCGGTGCAATTGACAAATAAAATACTTTGACTCCTCTCCTTCATTTCTCCCCTGCTCTCTGTTTCTCCTCTTCTTCATTTCTCCCTTGCTCTCTGTTTCTCCTCTCCTTCTTTTCTCCCCTGCACTCTGTTTCTCCTCTCCTTCTTTTCTCCCCTGCACTCTGTTTCTCCGGTCATTCCTTTCTCCCCCTGCTCTGTTTCTCCTCTCCTTCATTTCTCTTCTCCTTCCTTTCTCCCCCTGCTCCCTATTTCTCCTCTCATTCTTTTCTCCCCTCTCTCTGTTTTCTCCCCCCAGCTCTCTGTCTGTCTAAACTCACAAGTTATTTTCAATTCCTCCCCCCAGTCTTTAACTTCGTCTCCCCCTTTTCTCCCTCTCTAGATCTCTTTTTCTCTCTGATTCTCTCTCTTTTCCTGGCGTTGTCTTAATGGCAGTGTAATGTGATGGTTTCTCCTGCTCCAAATGTCATTGTCTTCCTCCTTCCCATCTCTATCTATCCCTTGGCGGTTCTTATGTTGCCCGGTCTCTCTCTTCTGTCCCTCTCTCCTGTCTCGTACAATCCCTCTTTGTGTGTAAGTATCACATTTTGTGCAGTCAGTCAGGCTCCAGGCCATCTTGTGTCTCCAATGGCCAGCTGATCCATGATCAATAATAGATATGCTCCTGAAATATCCTGCACTGGCAGCAGTTAATATGGATACTAAAAAAAATACTGAATACCATTTTCTAATAGGTCTAATAACCCTCATTCAGGGTAGTTATACCTGTTGTTGCTGACCAAAGAACTGTCCGGTCAGGAGTTAAAACCTAAAAGAGAGTAGCTCTCAAGGAACAGGGTTAGAATTTGAAGTCTACAGGAGGGTAGCTCTCCGGAAACAGGGTTAGAATTTGAAGTCTGCAGAAAGGTAGCTTTTCAGGAACAGGGTTAGAATTTGAAGTCCACAGGAGGGTAGCTCTCTGGGAACAGGGTTTGAAGTTGAAGTCTACAAGGGTAGCTCACTTGGAAAACGTTTAGGAGGTAAAACTAATCTCTGCTTATCACCACACCAACATTTACATCCATCCATCCACCAATCTATAGCAACAAAGACTATGGCAATGCATTGTGGGAAAATCACTGTTGAGGTTAGTGTGACCCAATTATTGTTTGTTATGATTTAAAATATGACTTGAAATAATCAACTAAATGAGGCAGTACAATAGAATGTCATTCAACTTTAAACTACATCAACTCCCTTAGTCAGCCTTTTGGGCTGCTGTCTTCCTGTCTGTGTTGTGCTACCCACGGAGCGGGCTTATTTTAATGAAGATACGCTGACTCTTCAGGATTGATCTGTCCTGCCCACATCCTGCTTCCTTTCACGCGCACCACCTGAGACCCCTGGCGGGTGTCTGCATCCTGGCACTCACACACACTCAGACACACACACCTTGGATCTGCTCTGACCCTGCTCCACTTCCTCTAGCTAGCAGTAGGACACAGTTCTTGTTTTGTAGAAGATACCGGATTATGTCCGGGACATAAGAAGAGCACTGATCTGGGTTTCTTTTAGATCAGATTTAATGGAATAAAGGGACCAGATTCTAGATGGGCATGGGTACTCTGAACCACTTGATACAGTGCCTTCTTCTGTTTGTGCTGAGACCAGGAGTACATTTGTTGCTCTAAGTATTCTAGTTGTTCCAACTAGCAAGCTAAAGGTTCAATCAACAACATTACTTGTCTGCGGCATTCTAGGAGCAGAGCTGGGTACCCCAGCTGGGGTTATGTGAACATTAGGAACATTTCTGGGTTAGAACCAGGGCGGTAACCAGAACATTGATAATGCTTCTGGGTTAGAACCAGGGCAGTAACCAGAACATTGATAATGTTTCTGGGTTAGAACCAGGGCGGTAACCAGAACATTGATAATGCTACTGGGTTAGAACCAGGGCGGTAACCAGAACATTGATAATGTTTCTGGGTTAGAACCAGGGCGGTAACCAGAACATTGGTAACATTTCTGGGTTAGAACCAGGGCAGTAACCAGAACATTGGTAATGTTTCTGGTTTAGAACCAGGGCGGTAACCAGAACATTGGTAATGTTTCTGGGTTAGAACCAGGGCCGTAACCAGAACATTGGTAACATTTCTGGGTTAGAACCAGGGCGATAACCAGAACATTGGTAACGTTTCTGGGTTAGAACAAGGGCAGTAACAAGAACATTGACAAGGGCAGGGACCAGGACAGGGATCAGGGTGGGAACAGGACAGGGAACAGGAGAGGGACTAGGGCAGGGACCTGGAGAGGGACTAGGGCAGGGACCAGGGCAGGGACCAGGAGAGGGACCAGGGCAGGGACCAAGGCAGGGACCTGGAGAGGGACTAGGGCAGGGACCAGGAGAGGGACCAAGGCAGGGACCAGGAGACCAGGGCAGGGACCAGGAGAGGGACCAAGGCAGGGACCAGGAGAGGGACCAGGGCAGGGACCAGGAGAGGGACCAGGGCAGGGACTAGGAGAGGGACCAGGGCAGGGACCAGGAGAAGGACCAGGGCAGGGACCAGGGCATAGAGTTGGCTCTGCCACATTAATCCCTGTCATGTACCCTGCAGCTGCCCAGCTGCACCCCACTGGCATTTCTCTTTCCCCTTTCTTTTCCTCTCTCTCCCTCTCTCTCCCCCTCTGTCCATCTTTCCCTTCTTTTCTCTCTGCAGAATTAATGGCTCCATTCTCTCTCTGCCTCCTTCTTTAACATGCAAGCACACACACACACACATATATTTTGTTCTTCTTCCCCATTTGCTATTTTAGAAGCCTTGTTCCGGATTATTCTCCAGAGATTTTACTATTCTGGGAAAATACATGGAACAGGTGCTCAAAGAAATGGGCATGTAAAGGAGAGAAGTGGAACAGCAGCCTGACAGTGAGAGTGCACACCCTAGGCTTAATATATGTATATTTGTTTTAAACGTGTCTTTTTGAACCGTTTGTGTAATGTTCACTTAAATACCCGGTTTAGGTCATTTTAGTAAATTATTATTTCATTTTTCACTTGTCTTGGTATTGCCAACAACATTTCCCCATGCCAATAAAGCCCCTTAGAATTCGATCTATATTGAATACAGAGAGAACAGAGACATGTTTTACTATATCTATAAAGCCGTCGGAACTTGAATTGAGAGGTATTCACCTTCTGTGGTGGTGAACCAACAGCCATCTCCACGTAGTATCCCTGTCCAGATTTCCCACGGAGGTTGTCAATCATGTCCACGAAATTTATGCCACCTACAGCCCTCCGCCTCCGCGCTGCCCTTGAGGAGCTCAGCCGGCCCACGGGCGAGGGTTGGGGTTCCGAGCGAGGGCCCTGCCGCAATGGGAAGCGGATAGCCAGCGGGCTTTTCGATTCAACTTTCACGTCATTGGTGCCAAAACTAACACCTACTAACACGCCGACAAGTGCCCATAAAAATACAATCCACGGCGGACAGAGTGCCTCCATTTTGAAATATTATTTGATTCTAAATACTTTAAACGCGTATCCCTTTGCTTTCAATTTGATATTACTAGTGCAGCACAGTAGTTCTTCATAGCGCGTAAGTCAAACGCCGATGCTGCGCAAATTCTGAATTGCATCCATAATGCAATTGTGTTAATATCCTTATTGAAAAAAGACATCGATGTCCCTTTCATTTGAAGATCCAACCGTGTTTGTAGCTGGTGTCATATCTCGCGCTTTGCTTTCGTGCCCATAAACGATTACCTAGCCTTATAGGAAAATAACAATAACAAGAGTCTTAAATGAACTATTGAAATATCCATTTGCCAATAGTCTATAGGCGAACTCAGTTGAATGAAATTAACATATGCGCAAAAAGGCCTATAATAAACTAGGCTACATAGCAGGTTGTTCATGCGTCAAAAAGCTGAGGTCCCAATATAAATGATCCCGTTAGCCGGTCGATCATCGTTCTAACCAACTGCCAAAACCCACAATCAAAGGCCACCATAATCCGCACCTCTCCTCCCCGTGCATTTTCCGCCACCTACCCAGATTCACCCTGCGACCATCCCTGTTTTACCCGCCTTCTCCATCAATCCCGCATCCTTTAATAAACCCAGCAAGCATCACCCAACAACTCGATCTGGAAATAGGCATTGTGGGTATGGTAGTTTTTCTATTTATTCCTGTTATAACAGAAAAACAGCCTATAATAAAACAATGCCTGAAATTAACAAGGAAAAAATGCAATTGGTTTTAAAGAACCTTTATTTACATATTCATATTTTCTGCTTTGAACCATTCATATCCATAATCTGCTTTGCAAAAAGTTACATTTAAAATATAAAGCTCAAGACGAATCCATTGACGAAAGTAGAATAAATTATTATAGAATAAATTATATCTCATGAAAGAACATTTTCATTTAGATAGTGACAAGAGAGAACTTGATTTCACACTCGCTTTCCTCCCTCTTTGTCTCCTGGGGATTTGTGTATTTCAAACCTTCCCAGAGTGCCTCACATTGAAGGAGAACGGGGACTGTGAAGATCAGTAGTAATGGAACTATGGGAGAAATGGAAGTCTCTCAGGCATACTTGGACATTCCCAGAGGGCGGGAAAGGGGATGAAAGTCGAGGATGGAAAAAGATCATTCTCCGCCTCTTTTTTGCCTCTGCCACCGCTGGCATCTTCCCTGCCATGCTGAACCGCCTCGCAGTAATTTGTTGACAGGGAGACACCGTTTGGATCTCCTTCTCCTACGATTGAAAAAAGAAATCAAGAGTAATGAAGTAACGAAACAGTTGAAAGTCTCCGATCAACATAAACGTCCATCATGAAACGTCAGAGACACGTTGGAGGCGTTGTGTTTTCACCGGCCCTGCGTGATCTGGACCCGTGTGTTTAGGGGGGAAGAGACAGGGGTGGTACTGACTGGATAGGGTCCTCTGGTTCTCTTTCGGCTGCTCTCCCAGCCCACTGCCAGGCTCATGTCTGCAGTCCTGGGGCTGCCAGGCAGGTGAGGATTGGGGAATCATCCTGGTGTTGCCCGCCCTGAATGACACCGACAGAACACTGCCAGGTCAAAACCACAAACCGTCAGCCAGGGTCTACAGAATAAACACAGGTTTCCAACAACCAGGGAATCTAATTTGACTTTGTTAAACCTGAGTGTATGCTGGGTTCACATTTGCCGGCTAGGGTATCTTAATTTCATGTAGTACAAACAATAAACGCAAAAAGAAAAAAGGGTTCTGAAGGGTTTTCCTGCTGTAGCTAATTGGCCATGATTGGCCAGTTTATCCTATTTAGTGAATATGTCTAATGACAACATGAAGTAAAAGAACTCAAATGAGCAGTAAAATCTCATGTTGAAGAAAAAATATTTTAAAAAGTTCAAAGCAAAGGACACACTTGCAGACATGTTAACGAAACCTCGGCCCACACGCTTCTTTTGGCTACCTACTTAGATATTCATGTAACTCTACACAGAAAACATTTATTTTACCACTCATCAGGATCAGTAGTTCGGAAGCCCTTGGCGAAGGGGTTACTGGCTATCTTCAATTGTGTGATCTGATAGAGAGAGAGAGATTTAACGCAAAACCCCAAATAATGCATGCCGAGGTTGAAGTGGACTATCCAGAAATAAACTGTAACATTTCTCATCCACTTACAGAGAAGCGGCTCTCAAAACCTCCATAAAAAAAGCCTCCTTCAGAGAGATGAATGTAGATAAAGGCGTCCTGGTTTTGGAGCTCGGTTTACAAATACAAACATACACCACAAAGCCCCACAAGAGCAACACAGACCTAACCAAATCAGAAAAAACTAAAGAACACAAACAATTCGCACACTGCAATGAGTCAACCTAAAATGTCATTATTTGCATACCTTTAAGAAATGCATTATGTAGCTTAACAGTAGCTAGTGTTTCCCAAACTAGGTGAAACATCTCTATTCAATATTAAAGTGTATTCGCTGTTTGTGAATAGAATGTTAATTTTACTTCATTCAAAAAAAATGTGTAATGATTTGGAACGAAATATTTGCATTCAGTACAGTAGGCCTTTACCAAGGTTAAACAGGTGTGAGAAAACCCTTTAGTTCTGTCGGGGTTGCCTTGAAAAAAAGTCATTATGAAGTGGCTCTATGGTTTAGAAAGGTTTGGGAACCACTATCCTAAAATATATCCAGGCTCAGTACTATACCCTGTGGTTCTGGTAGGCAGTGACGGCTATGAACCGCGTTTCAGGGAAGGAGAACGTGCAAAAGTTCCGGTGGGCGTGAAGCTGGCTGTCTTGCCGCGGGTCCACGTAAACCACGTGGAATCGAGGCTGGTAGCGATGCATGGAGTTCAGAATCATCTGAAAAAACATAGAAAATTCAAATTCCAAGCCCCGGAGTGCCAACTGTAATACAAATCCGTAGCGTGTTCGCGTGTTTGTACGAGCGCAGGCGCGCGAGTGTCTCACGTGTCCGTTGTCGTCCAGCAGGTTGTTGGTCAGTTTGAGTGCGTCGAAGGAGACGGTCTGTTTCATCCACTGGGAGCCTTTGGCCGGGGAGTCTGGGTGGAAGTGCATCCTCCCCGGGGTAGCCACATCTGCCCGAGCCGCCACTAGCCAGGAGGAACTGTGGAAGGCATATCTACACGGCCGAGACACTGTTCTGTTGAATCACGTAGAGGCCGGCTGCTTGTGCTGTACAAATTCCGTGGACATTCTGAGTTCATACTGATTCCTACTGCCTTTTTGTATACACAAATAATACCTTCTTAGATTGACTGAATAAATATAAATATTGTCTTACTTTTTAAAGGACAATAACAAATGATTGCCTTTAAAGCATTTAGTTGTCTCCTAGCTAATATTCACTATTTTCTTGGCTTTTTGGTATCATACTTAAAACAATATTAACATGTTTTGGAACCTATATGTCTAACTTATTTTCTGTTGACTTTTAAGTTCTCAAACATTGTAAAATAGAGGTGAACTTGCAACATAGATCTTTTCCGCATAGTTTTAATTAGGTTCTAACCATTTACATTCATATTGAAAAAGGTTCCCCCCCACGAACCACCATCACCACCGCTCCTAATTCGGGAGGACTCCAGTGCAGGTATGAACTCACCTGTATCTCTTGTCATCCACTGGGATGAAGTCCATGAGCAACACGTAGTCCACCGCCGGGTCCATGCCGGAGATGTGTACCTGGAAGGTGGGGAACATTCGCCTACGCGCCGAACAAAACGGCGCGGCAGGTGACGGCAGGGGACAGGATTAGTTCAACCACGGTTAGTGTGCGTGGGCTGTGTGTGCCAGTGTATGTGTCAGGAAATGCAGAACCCACCTCCCGGCCTTGGTGACGATCATTTCAGTGCCAAGCTGGTCAAACTGCTGCCACAGAGCTTGCATCTCCAGCTGAACTTTTACCCCAGTGACCTGGGGAGCTTTGGCACAGCACGAACCCCTATTCTCGGCACAGCGTGGCAAAGTGAGGGCTCGCCTCAGCTGAGGAACTGGCAGGGAAAAGGGGGGGGGGGGACACATGAAAATCCGGGAAGGTCGAGGAGGAAACCTGAGAATTGAAAAAGAATGCAGTGGAGCTTCCGTACCCCCGTCCATTATATACGGGTAATAGTCCAGATCTCTGGTCGTGGGCGAAGCTTCTGATTGGTCCTCTTTCTCCCGAATGGTTGCTGTTTGCCGGGCCAGTTGGCGGTCCTCTTCACAGGGGCCCTTTGTCCCAAGCAAAGCTTTCTGGTTCGGGTCGTTCGCTGTCCTCGAAGAGACTGAATGTTTCCTCCGTGTGGTTTCGGTGGCCATTGACTTTATACCGACTGGCCCTCTCAGGGGACTCCGGGTCCCTACCTCATCCATTACACAGTAATAAAGCCATTGACATGCTCGAATCAGACACACACAGACACAAACATACACGCACACACATACATGCACACGACCACGCTGAAACAGATCCAACACTTACACTCCGCTCCTCTCCGTAGGAAGTCCCAGACAAAGGAAAACCTTTCTGCCCTGCTTTTATGTACGTAACAGATCTCTATTGAGGCGCACTTCTCTTTTCAGAAGTTGGTCATTAGTTCCACCAGGTTCCTTCTGTTATTGAGTGAGGACAGACCTCAGTGACAAAACGCCAGTGATGCAATCGACTGATTCGACATTAGGTTCTTCTACACATTTCAACACTGTGCTTATTGCAATCTTCAACCTCAATATACAAGCTGCCCTGATGGTCCAGTATGATTGTTAGCATAGTTATTGATGTGTAGGATTTCTTTGCACTTAGGATGCTGAAGTGTGTGTAGGTGTGCGTGTGTCGGTCTGTCTGCTGTACTACGCCCTGACTCCGTAATAGGACAGTGTTGATCAGACTCAGCCTTAGGGGTGTGGACTGTGTCCTATCCATCTAACCCTTGATAATGAAAGTCTATTTGGTCACAGTCTGCCAATACAGTGACACATGTTTTTATTACCTAATTACCTCATCCATCAACTCTCTATGGCACCCAAATAACCCTCAAATCACCTCTATATGGTCGCGAACATTAACGCTCGTGTGTTGTAACCTTCCCAGCTCAAAAAGGAGGAGGTTCAAATAGATAGTTTGTTTATTATCTTTAAAAGTTATGTTATGTTTTGTTGTCATGCGTGAAAATATTGTACAAACTCATGTATCCTTTTGAGAGGCAGGGTGTAATTGGGGTTGGGTGTGGACAGTCCTTCCTTGAGCTGAGGGGAAAAAATTATTTAAACTTGAAACCAGCTGTTTTTTTGTTTGTTCTGTGCTGCGCACAAAAAAAGGTGAACTTTCAATTTCATTTACATTTTAGTCATTCAGCATTCGTTGCAGTTCCATTTTAATTAGCATAACAATCAGGGGAATTCAGGTCTGTTAAAACACAATAAAATGTACGAACGGAAGAGGACCGAACGTTACTATTTTGTCTATTAGCTAATGTTAAGTGTCTAGGCCAGTCTGTGGAGCATGTAAACACCGTCCCAAAAAAAGGAATCACACAAACTTCGAAATTGTAATAGTACGAAACAGTCAGATGTTTATTGAGCTGTTTTTGAAAAGCATGGTGTTATGTTGGACAAACAGCCACACAATAATATTCACACTTGATGTTCATAGTACAGTCAAGATTACGGACGCCCGGTATTCTGCATACAGGCCCTAGGCACAATGAGAAACATTGAATACATGTGTTAGAGGCGGTGCGCGGGTGCTGGTGAGGTGCGTTAGACAGAGCGAGAGTCCTGCCGTGCCGGTACAGAGGAAGGGCACCGGTTTGGCATTGGCGTGTTAGCTTGGTGGTGAGTGAGAGTGAAAAAGGGGACAGGGGTGGGAGGGAGGATGTTCACAGGGAACGTTTATGCGCTGTAGGACTGTTTGACCAGCTGCACCAGAGCCTGGAGCTTCGCCTTGATCTCTTCGGCCGCCGCTCCTCCCTGGGCGTGGATGTCGCCCGGGTTGATCTTCTCACGCACATCTCCGACGGCCTTGATCACCTGCTCCTTGTACTCCTCGGCGTACGGTGCCACCAGGGACCTCAGCTCCTCCAGGCGCTCGGTCAGCTTGGAGCGGATGGCCTCCACAATCGGCATGAGCTTGGACTTGGTCTCCTCCACGTTGACGGCCACCTTGGCGCGCATCTCCTCCATCACGGGCTCCATCTTCACCTTGAAGGCCTCCATCTCGGCGCGGCGCTTCTCCACAACCTCCTTGATGATGGGCTCCATCTTCTGGCGGTACTCTTCGATGTGCTTCTCCAGGACCGCCCTGAGCTCGGCGCGCTTGGGCTCCAGCTGTTTGCGCAGCTCCTCCACGTCCTTCATGACCTCGGTGCGAATGGAGCTGGTGGCGTCGGTCAGCTGGCTGCCGAAGGCTTCGCTATATGGGGCGGCGCTCTCGGCCGCATTCTTGGCGTACTCCTGGAGGTTGTCAAGGCTCTTGGACAGGTGCGCCCTGGGGAGAGGAAAGGGGTGGGATATTGGGTTAGTTCCCCGTGGACGGCTTTGCGTTTTAACTTCACTCTTTGTGTCACTGATTGGAGATTTCCACGTGAACGAGTGTGTCGGTGAACCGGTGAATGTGATGACAGAGAAGATAACTTGCATTGTGTCCTTACTTGTACTCTTTGTACTCTGTGTCGTCCAGAAGGTTGATGGACCTCTGTGCGGTCTCCTTCACTTGAGTCAAGTACACTGACACGGCTGCCTTCACATGCTCCAGCTGTGAGGGAGAATCTGCCTGCATAGGCAAGGCCTGGGTTCCTGGGAGAGCACCATGCGTTAGTTGGTCCACTGAGGTAAATTATCGTAGGCTTTGAAACTGATTACAATTTCTTTTTTGATTTTTTTAACACCAGTGCATGGTAATCACACTAAAGTATAAAAGATTTAATCACAAAATCATAACATAAAAAAATTAATTAGTACTTTCAACATTCGCAGTTCTTTTGCAAGGCTTTGGATACTAACCTGCAACCAGCAGGATGGTCAATGCGAGAGCCAGGAATTTCATGATGGTGGACTAAAGGGGGAAGAAAGAAAGAACAGAGGGTAAACAAACATTCAAGTAATTACATTTTGAACTTTAAACCATAGGGATAAAACCACAGCTTTAAAGGTAACATTAATTCAACAGCAAATTATTTGTTGCAAAACTCTCTACCACCAGACCCAAACCAGCCAACAAGTCTCAATCTAAAGCAGCTTTTGTGTGCTAGGTAGAATTAGGAAACGCTGATGTTTTCCGTCTACCGATAATAATAATTGACTACAATGAGTTAGCATGTGGGAAAGTCTCTGAGCTCAAACTGCCATGTAAATTCATCCTAAATCCTTCTCCAGGGACATTGTATGGGAGAGGTGCACAAGGTGCATAACGCCAAAGACAGGCCACTCCATGGTTCCCTCAGATCACCCGAGGACATACGACAGCCTATTGTAAGGATCTGTAATCTGTTCAGATTATACAGAGCTAGGCAGAGTTTTACAGTTCCTTTGGAGAGATTAGCCCTCTACCCCTAGCAACTAATCCCTAATCCTTCTGATAATACAGACTCATGGCTAGATCACCGCAAACCTGGACATGTGTCGATCCAGAAGCACAGATACATTTTTCCATAGAAAGAGAAGGTAGCAGCATCATTCTCTAAAGCATTTGACAACAGTCTTAGTCATTTTTTTTACCTCCCAGCCACCTCTTGCATAAAAAGTAGTGTTAAATAAAACCGCCCGCTAGAAATGTTACCAGTGACAATTGCTGACCTACGTACTCAAGTTTATATGAAAGGAGTAAACATAAATGCTCCAGTTTTTCTCTGTTTCTTTCAGTCCTCTGCGTATGCAGACCAAATCCTTTGCCCCCGGCCTTCAGCTCTACCAGTAAGCCTCTTACCTGGTTGGTGGTTGGTCGTTATGAGACTGGGGAACAGGAGGCCAGCTTTGTGTTTTATAGGGCTGGTGGGGCTTTGAGGGGGCGGAGGGAAGTTGTGTCTCCGTGGACATGGACCTCAGCCCCACACAATATCGTAGGAGGGGTTGGGTACAATGGTCACCTGCAGAGAGCATTTAGGAGTCAGCAAAGGAAAACTCTGTGGACACACGCACACACACTCTCAGGCACACACATTTCACATACTCAAACACACTTGTCTGTGTTACGTCTGTATCTTTGATAATCAAATGTTCTTAGTTTTAGCTTGCTCACGCTTTCTCGTACTTGTCTGGTTCTGTCTCGTTGTGTCTTTCTAAATGTCAGGCTTTTCTAATCGTGACATTATAAAGTTTTCGGGTTTAACTGCCAAATGCCCCAGTCAACTCTATCACCTTTTCTCAGAACGGCATACCTTTCACACTCAATACAACCAGCATGTGCTCAATGTGGGGCATGAGGCCCCAGGGACAATGGCCATCCTCACCTGGCCTATCAGAGATGCTGTCTCCTGTGGAATTACCATGATACATGAAGAGGGAGATAGGCCAGACAGCAGGGAAGAGAGGGACGGGGGAGAGAGGGTCCGGGGAGAGAGGTGGAAGAGGGAGAGAGGTGACAGAGGGAGAGAGGTGGCAGGGGGAGAGAGGTGACAGAGGGAGAGAGGTGGCAGGGGAGAAAGGTGACAGGGGGAGAGAGGTGACAGAGGGAGAGAGGTGGGAGAGGGAGAGAGGTGACAGAGGGAGAGAGGTGGAAGAGGGAGAGAGGTGGCAGGGGAGAAAGGTGACAGAGGGAGAG